>JALPQI010007211.1:0-41652 GCA_025490895.1 Thaumatotibia leucotreta | reverse complement strand
CCTCAACTCATCAGCTAAATATAATATCAATCTCACCCTTATGATTGCGGTCCCAATTTATACCCCTAGTTGAATATCTTCTCCGTGTTCACCATAGACTTAGAAAATGCATAGAGAAGTCGGTACTGGAACTATGAATAGAAGAAGAATAGAATAAAATAGAACTTTATTCAGAACGCTTAATTTAAACTTAACTTAATTACAATGACAGTGGTACACATTTATAAAGCATATCTGAAAAGGTCCACACTCAGCATCATGCCGAGAGACCCTTGAGGACCCTGGCGCTGGGTCTTCCGTGGGGACCCTATGTATACTATAATTTATATTTTTGTTTCTTTAAATCGTGGCAAAGTTCAATAATTACAAAATGATGTATGTCTGTAATTAATTGACTATGTAGAAAAAGAAAAAAAACACGTTATTCAATACTCTTTGATAATCTACCAGGTAGATAAATTACGATACAAGTGCGAAAAACATGAACGTCACAATTTCATATATTTATTCAGTTGTTATATCCGATAACGTTGACTTAAAAATGTTTTTTTTTATGTGACAGCAAATAAAAAAAATGATCCCCACTTTACGTATAGGGGAGGTCCCCAAACATTTTTGTTTCCTCTATATAATAATTGTCGGCGCATGCGTCAAATAGCGCAGACCTATGTGAAACTTAAAATAATTAATAGTCGCTTCTCGCCAGAATAGCCTCATTTAACCCTAAAAACTTGTAAATGGACAGTATTTCTCTTTTAATCGATATCCCTTTTAAAAGGTCTGTCTACACGTTCCAAACCCCTCGCGTTAGTTTTAGGTAAATTGCGTGATCAGTCGGCGGATAAGTCCCACGATATAACGTAATATTATCTTCATACGCCATTGGTGATGCGAGATGGGGTGGAATCTCGCATTGTTACTAATAAGACGTTTAACGGTTACGCTTGAGCGAGTCGTTCATTTAAGTCTAAGACAAACCGGTTTTAGGTGGAGCAGAATGAAAGTATTCTACTGTCTTATCACTTCAAGTGACAGAGACAGAGACTTTGCATCTCTTGTTATTATTATTCTATTTCAATTTATTTAAAGTCAATTTTATGTTTTTTTTTTGAATGCATGTTAGTTGTAAGATGTACCATGATTGTTTGAAAAAATAATTCCTGCCAAGTTTCTTACCGGTTCTTCTTGGGTCAGCGGTGTAGGGTTCGAACCGAAAGTAGTTTTAATACCTAGACGATTCAAAAGAGTTTGTTGCTATTCCAATTTGAATAAAGAATTATTTGACTTGACTTGACTTGAAGTATTTTTTTAGTGAAGATGTGTTTCTTTATTTAGACATTTTACTGTTACTTAATGTCAATATGTACGTCAGTTCAAAAAATTATAAAAACAATCGAGTTCTGATATTTTAAATAAAATAAAAGAAAGAAGGTCGTGGATTCAATACCCGGCTCGTACCAATGAGTTTTTCAAAATATTCATGTACGAAATATCATCTGACATTCACAAGTGCTTAACGGTTAAGGAAAATATCGTGAGGAAACCTGCATATACCTGCGAAGAAATTCAAGGGTATACGTGAAGTAACAAGTACTAGGCCAGCGTTGGGACCACGCAAAATAGGCACGTTTGATGTCGAGTTGCGGAGAAAATGGACAGAATACAATAATTCTTTCCCAAATCGACCGAGTCCCATGGTAAGCTCAATTGCCTAAGGCTGGTTTGGTGTTATGAGTGCTAAAGAGCAATATTATGAAGATACGCCTAGGTATACACTTAAAAATCTAGAAAAAACGTTTAACAAAAAAAAATTAACAAATATACCTACATAAATGAACATAATGGCTACGGAAGCTGACGAAATTCACTCTTACTTATTTCAAAACACAAAAAATGCTATTACAGGAATATTTAAAGTAACTACCTATTTGTTATTTTTTCATTACATCAACTCATTCATCAAAAAATGCAACGAAAATGAAACATAACAAGTGAGCCTCGCGAAGCGTTAAGCCGATATGAGTAACGCGTTATTTATCGCATTGTTCATGTTGTTATTCATACCGTTATTTTAGCGTTACTCCCGTTTTCCAGATAAACCGGTTATTAACTGCCAGGTGCATTGCTAAGCGTGTATTCTATTTTTGATGCTAAATGTTTTTGGCCGAAATATTTTAGTCCTAAAGTCCGCGAATATATGTATTTTTACTTAGTCAAGCGAAATAGTTTGCCGAATCTAAATTAGGTTTTTGAAAGTTCAACGGAAACATATATTTAAGTAATAAAGAACTACATCTACTTCTAGAGCAACATAGTAGGTAGGTACCTCAAATACTTGATTGGGCCAATCAACTTTTCGATCGACATATTTTCTGTCTGCTGCGTTACTTTTTATGAACTTACAAATGTACGTCAATTAATACTATACACATATTTACAATGAAAAACACTCGGAACCTAAATGTATCGATGTGAACTTGAGTGAGGCTTTACGTATGTGCAATTTATTAGCATTTTTTCTAGCAAACTTGATGTAATTGTCACCTGCGTCACGGGACAAAATAGTGTCGATCGAAATGTTGATTGGCCCAATTATGATTTCAAGGAAATTATTTATTTTAGTTCGTGTTGACCTATGAATGCAGTGTTACTTCGTTATGAAAATTTAAATAAAGTTTATTTAGGGGGTACTCTCCCTTTTTATCCTGTAGTGTTGGGACACCCAATTCATAACTTCAAACCCTTAATGAAATTCCAACTCATTTCAAACAAATAGAAACTCATTGCTGGCACTCATTGCGAGTAAGTCATGTAATTGTGTAATTTTTCATGAAATAAAACGTGGAAAAAACGAAGCAAAACTGTAACAATTAAAGTCACATAATAATCGAAACACAACTGCCAACAGAATTTTTTGAAGTTTGAAGAACTAGAGAATGTAAAACCAGTGGAAAGTCGGTTCCGCTCCGAGCATAGTCTATTGCAAACGCTTTCCGAGTTAACGTGATCCGTATTACGTTATAATTCAAGTGATTTACCCAATGTTCACTGCATTATTATTTACAAAAGTACATGTCGAATTTAAATGGAGTTTGAATGACGATTTGAAATCGCCATCAGGTATTATATCAAAGCGGTTACGATGCTCAAAATAATTATATTATCTGAATATGCAATCCAGTATGACAATTGAGGCCCGCTCATATATTTTTGAGTACGCTGATCGTCTCAGTATGGGTATCTGAAGTCTTTCTGTTATAAATATCATAAAAATGTAGGTACGAGTATATGAACCTAATTCTTCGACATGACATCTAATTGATCTAATCGTTTTCATTTATAAGCTATACACAGTGTGTAAGTCTAATATGGGCGATCAATTAAACCAGGCATTGGATTCATTAGTGTAATCATGGATTACAAGGTTTTTTTAAAGTTACTCTTAATTATGACCCCACAGATTTTTTTTAAGACTATCGGAGCAGCAATGTAGGTACGAACATTTGTTATTGTTGATATGGCAGTTATGTCATCTGCTTTAGAAATTAGCTGTCGACGAGCGTTTAACTCGCGTATGTTGCTCTACATTGCGCGCCGAATTATTTTGTGTGGAAAAAATTGTTGCTCTAATTTTAAGTAAAAGTTATTTGAATGTACTTATTATGTCGTAAACTAACACCCGTTAAGAGCTTCGCCCGTATTAGACTTACACCGTGTATAAGTATATTTCTTTCCCCGCATACCCGAATGCCATAGAATAACAGTAAAGCTAATTGATCAGGAACAGTTGACAAGAGCTCTTGCGACTACAACCTTGCAAAATGCCACGCTAGCGTACCACACATTCACACTACAACTAAAATAAACCATACGCTTGCAACATAAGGTCCGTTTACAACACCGTAGTCAGGTAATATACGAGCTTTTTGAATTGAGTGTGAAATTGGTTTCATCGGAGTCAAAAGCATGGCTTTACAGCGAATTCATGCTTGAATAGACGGTTTTTTTTAATTTGATCAACTACAATTGGATGAATGCATTTAAATTGTTACGTTCAACGTTATTTAATATTAAATGAAATACAGTTTGCCCTTTTAGTCAAATATTATCGTATTTAAATAAGAGTTTTAAGCATATTTTAAATTTTTAAAGCAAGATGCGATCCAATTATCTTGGAATCGTTATAACTGAAAGGGGGTTTCAGTGCAAACAATACGTTTTAGCAAAATGATAATTGAAATATTTAGAATAATAACTAAACACGAGACTCAAACATATTTACATAATTATCGTATGTACCGGGCTACTCACCTAATTTAAGTCGACGATTACTCGACATGTTTCGACCCATTAAGATAGTCTTTGTCGAAAGCTCCCTCGGTCACAGCCCGATGTGTACTCAGTTTGATGATTTTTCTATACATACTTGATATATTACAATATCTGATACACGGATAAATTAAACAAACCTAGATCTAAGCCAGCCCCTTGCATTATTGTACCAAGAATGCCGAAGGCTCCATTTTATACACCGTATTTTTATTGATTTCCGTTAAATTAAAGGGAAGCTTATCAAGGTCAAAAATAATCAATTGCTCTAAGAAACTAGTGTCTTAACTCTTACTGTTATTGAGTTATTAAAAAAATAAGTTTAATGACTGAACAAGTGTACTGCAACCTTTATTACATCCTAATGTTACTTATTTTGACATGTTTCGTCAGTCACCTGAGATCTTATTTTTAAGGTTCTCTCACACTTGCCATTACAATTATTATGTATGAAAACGAACAAAAAATTTTTTAAAGGAATTAACAATTTAAAAGCCGATATAACAGGCAACTTCTTTTAATATCCCAAGTAACCTGTCCAATTTAACGGAAATAAAAAAAAACACCGTGTAGATTGCATGCTATTTAAAAAGCTACCCATATACATGTCAAGAGCATCACTCGATCCAGACTCTCCATAAAAACGTGACGTAGACGCGGTCGCCGGAAATGAGTTCCCCCCCCACTTCCGCCGCTGCTAATATATTTGAAATAGCTATTTCTGTTTGTGTTGGCACACTTGGAACGGAAATTTGAAGGGATCCGCCAGATGGCGTAATTAGGTTTCATATTCATAATGGTTGTATTATGTGTGACTGTGACGATTTATAAAAGATATTCGATGGACTATCTGAATGTTCTTAAATAATCTCTTGTGCACAAGTTTTGTAAAAAAAAAATCAAATTACTTTGTGAAATATCGTTCTGATTTTAATAATATGACGACTAAGTATGTACTATTAAATGATACATGTAGGTAGGATTTCATATACTAGTTAAAGAAAAAATAACTGAACTGAACTAGTCACCGACGTCGGTAGTTGGTGAACTAGGTCTGTTTTTTTGGCATATTATGATATCTAATGCTCATAATAATATTTGGTAATAATTTTACTTTTTAAGAACTTAAAGGGCATATTATTAAGAGCTACATAAGTGCGTTCCCACTTTAGGAACGAATTCATTCGCGAATCGGACAGGTATGCAATTTCGCATCCAATAATGCAAATGCTACTTTATATTTTTTTGTTAAACTGATAAGACTGATGTACTTAAGTCTTTCAAAATGATTTTATATTACAAATAAGAAAAAGGCTCATAAGAAATAACTAACAAAGTAATACTATATCACTTTTTTATTGATTTTTTTTATCTTTCATTACATAGTATACAACAAAGTCGCTTTCTCTGTCCCTTTATCCCTACGTATGCTTAAATCTTTTAAAACTACATGTACTTTAAATCTCTAAATAGATAGATTTATTCAAGAGGAAGGTATTAATATCAGTATTGTGTGTGCAAGGCCGAGGCGTATCGCTAGTATTCAAATAAACAAAATTAGCTTTACACGAGTAAAACAACTAACCACAATGAACCGTCGTAATCGTCGTAAACCGTCTTACTCCGTTTCTTAATCGAAATCTGTAGTTCTCGTGACAAACAGTCAAATTACAAATCCTTCGCAGCATTCCCGGGCAGCCTGTAAAGGATTAATCCCTTGCCAAGGAAATCCCGGGATACCCCGGGACTCCCCGGGTTCATGGGATTTTTTGATTTAATAACGCGAGGGTTTATCAAAAGCTGGGATCACTTTGAGGGAATTACTAGAAACGAGAAATGAGTTATATTTGCGGCATGCATATTCTTATCACAATCGTTTTGATTTATACATAAATTAAGTCACAGTTTGTATTTGTTTTTGTAATACACGTATAATAGTAATATTCTGTTGAATCTTTGTTCCTAGTTATATTATGTATATTTCATAGTTTTAAAATCACATGTAATTTGTAAAATTTTGTACTTTTCTAATTTTAATTAATTTATTGCATTTTAGTATTGTCTTCACGAATTGTGCATGACTATGTTAATGTTACATGCATGATTATGTTAGTTAATAAGGAGTAATTTCGTACGCCTATCGGCATAACATAGTGTTTCGTAACAAACTTTGAGACCTTTATATAGTACCTATGTTAAACTAATAAATACACTCTGATTCTGATTAATATTTGGAAATATGGTCATTGCGTGATTTATTCTCATAAAGGCAATTATAATTTCTCGCATCAATTCATAAAGAAAATGATATTTTGAGTAACACGACAATTAATTTATTAAAATAAATTAAATTCAATGCACATTAAATTAGTAAATTTATTGAAATGGTCGAATAAAACTTAATTTTGCTTTCTAAATAGAAATGGTCATCATCCTCAATCAGATTAAGTTTTAGAAACTACATTACATTAATTACTCTCCTTTGTAATGCAAATCTCAATTAAGAGAGGCCTGCAAGGCTCTTTGAAGACTGACAAAAGGACGTGACACTGAACTTAGGCACTGGTCTCACCGCGAGCTACTAAGCTATGAACTATCGACTATAAACATAATACATACGTATATACGATACTCGCCCAGCTATCAGCTATCACCGCCGGGCGAGTATCGCCGTGTCTCTTTTTTTTTACACGGGAGTGCGTATCTTTTGATCGTGTTTATAGCCCATAGGTCATAGCTTAGTGGCTCGCGGTGAGACCAGTGCCTTACACGTACTCGTAATACGTCAGCCTCCGTAGCCTAGTTGATAGTGACCCTGCCTACGAAGCCTGGAGGATTCGGTTTCGAATCCCGGCAAGGGTATTATTTGTGTATTTATTTATCACAAATATCTGTTCCTCGATCGTGGTTGTGTATGTATTGAAGTCTATGTATTTATCTATTATATATATCGTGGCTTGTTATTCACATCATAAGCCTTAATTGAGCTTACCGTAGAACTAAGTCGATTTGTATAAGATGCCCCAAAATATTAATTTATTTTTGTACATAAATTAAAAAGCATATTACAGCGTCAAAGAATTTTATAATGATTATTGACATGCCTAGATTATTTTATTACTGTTTTGTTTGCTTCAAAATCTTTTTATTTAATTATTGAATGTGTAAAATGTGTATTGTGTGACATTCTGGGTATGTTTTTTCACTTTTTAGAATTAAGTTAATTTTATAGATTGTGAATAGGTATTTTAATTTTGTACATAATAGTTAATGGCATGTGTTTTTCTTAACATTAACACGTTCGACGCCGGTGACACGCATATGTAACCGAAAAAACTGTACTCCTATGCCAGTGACACACATACGTGATCAAAGTAATCTTACTCTTATGCCACTAGCATTAATCAAGTTCTCACTCCTATGCCAGCGGCATAGAAATATGAACGTTTTTGACACAGTGCTGTGTCGCCGGCATAGGAGTACAATATTTTCGGTCACACATGCGTGTCACTGGCATAGGATTTTTATCAGATAATTTCGATCGGCATAGTATAAGCACTTAGTGAAACAGTACCGGAGGCGAACGCGTTAAATTAATTGAATTTGAATTTATTATTTTTCAGATTACACTGCATAATATACACCGTGTTTTTATTGATTTCCGTTAAATTAAAAGGAAGCTTATTTAGGTCAAAAATAATCAATTTCTCTAAGAAACTAGTGTCTTAACTCTTACTGAAATTATTGAGTTATTAAAAAAATAAATTTAATGACTGAACAAGTGTATTGCAACCTTTATTACATCCTATAGTTACTTATTTTGACATGTGCCGTCAGCAGCCGTCAGTCGCCTGAGATCTTATTCTTAAGGTTCTCTCACACTTGCCTTACATAAAAAATTTTTTCGAAACTAACTAAAGCCGATATAGTTACCAGGCAACTTCTATTAATGTCCCAAGTAACCTGTCCAATTTAACGGAAATCAGTAAAAACACGGTGTAGATAATAATTATATATTTTAGTAAGGAATGTTTTTCATGCTAAGGCATTTATCGATTACCTTAACCACTAGACAAGAAACCCCCGGTTTGAATGCGTGGCGTCACTTCCTAGTTTCCCGGAAGTCAGCCATTACCGCGACGACGACCGGTAATCGCTATCGGCTCATTTGCTGCCGAGTTGTTGGTCACACTGGAAAAAATACGGGTTTTAACTTTACTTGGTAATAGTACATTGTGGTCGGTAAGCGGAATACTAACTCGTATCAATAAAAGATCCGCCTATGGCATCGGGCTTCTAACATTGTTTGTCGCATACAATGTTTTTCATCAGATTTGCGATCAAAAAAAATTGTTTTAAGACAAAATATTATTAAATGACGAACTGCCATGCGATAAATAAATACACAAATAATGCCCTCACCGGGATTCGAACCCCGAACCTCCAGCTTCGTAGGCAGGGTCACTACCAACTAGGCTATAGAGACTGACGATCCAGATATATCTATACTGATTGGTGTGTTGCACTGCAGCATCACAAATAAGATAAACGTGCCGGAAACAATTTACCAACTTTGCTAATTTTCCTATTGGATTTCCGGAATTTCATCTCTGGGCAGAATTTAAAGTTTCATAACAAACTGCGCGGCAGAGAGAATATCGAGAGAGTTTACCGGACTACGATAACATTGTAATTGTAAATATTTTAAACGATTTAAATTAAAATCTTAACGCATACTTTTTACTTACATTAAGATGTTATAATTATGAATTTGTTTTGTTCACAAGTTTTGGGATATTGAAAATGAAATAGTTAGGTTATCCAAATCAACCCTTAATAAATCAATAAATATGCACAAAAGTATTCCTTATCAAAAGTTAAATGTTAAAACTATGTAAGTGATCAAAATAATGTTATTGGTCATAAATATTAAATGGTTGCCACCTACCAACAATAAATATATTTATACACAGTCACAGTATACTAAATTAAGGACCGTATATTAAATAAATAAATAAATATCTTGGGACATCTAACACAAATCAACCTAGTCCCACGGTAAGCTCAATTAAGGCTTGTGTAAGGGATATTGTATTATCAAACCCAATGATATCTAAAAGTAAGTAAGTACTTAAAGTAAATTTAGGTGCATTTATTTAAGTGCAGGGCCTTACAGACAATAGATTAGTTAATTACTCTCTACATCTATTTAGAAGTCGTTTCTTGGTAAATGTTGTAACATTTCGGCTGCTCAAAGTCAAATTCAAGTATTCAAGTATTCATTTTAGCAAATTTTACAGGAGAGCAAAAAAACGTAATTTGTCATTTTCATCGACAAATAAACTCAAAATTAATTCAAATTTATTGTCATGGCGTTTAACACTATAATGTAAATTTTTTGATGATTTTTATTGTAATTTTTATTGCTCAGTTTATTCACAAATAATAAGAAATGTTTTCAGCTTTGTCGCACACTCACTTTTTGGGAACAACCGTCAACGTAAAAACAAGCAAGTCTGACATGCTTGATTTTAGGTTTGTTGCGTTGTACTAAAATGTAGGGGAAAATGAGGCAGTTACGTCTTTTTGCTTTTGTTATAAAACGTATTTTGTCGAATTCTCTAAAACAACTAGATCGAATATGTTCAAAATCATGTTGCGAGTAGATTGCATCATGTCCCATATTTCTGATATTTTTTCATATTTTTTAGACCTGCCGATAAAAAATTAAGGGGTGTAGATACATTTTTTTAGACTTTCTGGACTATTATTTCTGAAAGTATTCCATTAATGAAATTATTTGTAAAGAAACCATAAACTTATTTTAAAAAACCTATCATATGATGTATTACAAATTAACATTTGGATAAAAAAATTTTTTGACATTTAGATACATGTATTCCCATACATGTATCTAAATGTCAAAAAAAATTTGCCCCCCCTTAAAAAATGTTATTTTGCAATTTATATTCAAAACTCAGTAGCAACACACAATATATACCTTGAGCTGAAATTTCATAAACGTACGCTAAACAGTTACAACAGAAACCGCTGTTACATACAGACGGACACACAGGCAGGACGCAAATGACTTCCGCTTTTACTTAAAAATCTTAAAATATACGTATAAACGTCTGGTTAGTTTAAAAGCCAAACGCTGAAATCAAGCATCTCCAGAGACAATTTGAATTTCAAGTACTTATCTCATTTAGAGATACTGCTTTCCAGCTTGGATCTGGACCAAATGCTTGGTTTTAGCGTAGATGTTGAGGGAAATTCGACAAAGCTGAAAACATTTCTTGTCTATAACTTCAAAAATAAGGGGTTTAGTAGAAAATTTTTGATGCAGAAAAATGCGTTTTCGGTTCCTTTTTCAAAATATGCAATAAAACAAAAACTGAAAAAAATGGACATACTTGACTTCAACTTTGGGCAGCCGATTTGTTAATTAAGTATGACCAGTACTTTCGAATCCCCTTCTGGTTCTGGTTTGATAGTACCTTCGTTTTTAAAAAATAATTGAACTCTCTCGATCTTTGTCACGGCGCGTGCTGTTCTTGTCAAACTAATTTAAATATTGTTTCTTGTCTCGGTGTTCCCTTAATATAATATTAATACAAATGCTTCGTGAAAGGGGAAACTTATGGGCCAATGAACCGGAGTGGAATCAAATTTGGAATATTGGTATAAAGATCTCGATGATTTTGACGAATAAAATCATGAAATGAGAAATGACATTCGAATCTTTCCAGTAATTTAGGCGTGAAAGGATAAGAAAGAGTTACTAATGACGTTCGCGGTAGTAAGCCATACTACCGCGAACATCGAAATCCGTTTATTTCGAGGATTCGTCTCTGTCACTCCAACGAAGGCGTCATTAGATTGACAGAGACAAATTCCCGAAATTTGCAAATTTTCGGAAGGGTCGCTGCTTACCAATATACACTTTCACTATAAAAACCTTCTGGGCGAACTCGCTCCATCATAGGCCGCGTTTCTGCACTCGGCTAGTCTGTGGCCATGAGTAAGTCCATTTCAAATTATATTGTTATGTTGATTGTTTTTTTTTATTTAGAACCTCCTTCTTTTTTGAAGTCTTTTAAATAGGCACTGGAACCACGAAACCTAAAATAATCAATTTATCGTGAAACCAAAACAAACGCCATACAATCACAAGAACTTGTGAAAAAAATCATAAAAGCCATCTTAAACCGGGCCGACAATACCACAATCCCGACGCTGTTCGATTACCGAGCCGTGCACATTGCATTGTGCTCTGAATAATTGCTATCGATACCGCAGTTAACTACTATTACGAAACCAGTTTTTTAACTAAACATTTTTTTAAAACCGAAATAGCTCTCCGAATCGCTAAACTGAAGTGGCAGTGGGCGGGGCACATTGCGCGTAGAACCGATGGCCGTTGGGGCGGGATGGTTCTTGAGTGGCGGCCACGTACCGGAAGGCGTAGCGTGGGTAGGCCGTGCCGTAGGTAGACCGATGACCTGGTGAAGGTCGCAGGAGTCCGCTGGATGCGGGTAGCGCAGGACCGGTCATTGTGGCAATCTTTGGGGGCGGCCTATGTTCAGCAGTGGACGTCTTTTGGCTGATATGATGATGATGAGGATTCTTTTAAACAACGTTTAATTTTTTGTCTTATTTTGATGGAGGTATATCTATCAAATTTCCTCCATTGTCAGTCACCCGTAGGCCACGAAACTTGTTAAGTGTTCGAAACGTCGGGATGACGTTAAATTTATTTAATATACCCGCTTTAATTTGTTTCAATAGTTTTATTTCATTTTTCCGTCAAATGTAAGTTTCAATGTATTTTAGCAAAGCAGTGGTATAATATTATTATAATAGATAACCTTTATTAGTTATTACAAAAGTTTACGATCAATGAATAAGTACTACAGATTTTTTACCGTGGAGGTATCATAGTCACCTAATATGAAACCACCTTTGAAGTTTGGCACTGTTACTAATTGACATGAATTGAAATTAAATACGTCAAACGAAAGAAGATAATAATTATTTTGATGAAGAAAATTTATAGCGAACCAAACTGAAATATTACTACCGATAGCCTTCTGCGTCGGTAACATCTATATACTTTTTTGACAAATACCTATCAAAATGGTACGTTTTTTTAAAGTTTAGTCGTATTGAAATTTGCGAATGCTTATTGTATTTATTTGTGCTTCGCATTTATTTTCTATACCATCAAAATAAAATAAAAAGATAATTTTACAACCATGAAAACTGTAATACATAATGTTTTCATATGACAACTGTAGTTATTATTATGTACAACAAAGTGTTTACTAGTTATTACGAGTATTACGACATATAAAACTGGCATCAATATTTTGACTGCACTAGTATCGTCGGCGAGAAATCCTCGCGTCTATATCGCTGAAAAGGTGACTGGGGCAGGCGGAATGAGATGTCGCTGCTTCTGAAATGTTTTGTCAATTGAGTGTTTTAAAGCTCCAAAAATATCTTCACGATTTTGAACTTTATACCATGGACATAAAATCTGATATGTGTAGATATTTTAGATGAGAGGGGACAATAGGATGGTGTTTAGGTTACAGGTATTGTGGATTTGATGATTATGATGTGGTGAGTGGATTGGCTTGAGTAAGTATTTGGTGTAATATTATAAACCTTCACGTTTCAAAACATAAGACCATGTAGGTTATTAAGTTTTTGGGCCGTAAACTTGGTGAAAATAAGATTTTCATGATTCCAAATCATAATTAATGTCAAACAAATGTTATTGTTAAAAACAAATAACACGATCGACTAATAAGAGCTACAGTTTTTGTATTTAAATAACAATAAGGTATTTTCAGCATTTATCAATTTTATGACATTTGTCAAAAATGCGGCAATATAGAAAAATGTTACACAAAGAAATTTGATTTTAGAACAATATTTTATTACGTACCTGCTTTATAATTATATTGATACATTTTTCCATTGCCACTAGTGTTCACATAATTTTGATTAGGTACCTACTCTACTTATATATTTAAACTAATTCGATAATACCTCCCACTATCACATTGCTAAGGTATTCCGATCCATCATTTCCATAGCAAATAGCCTTCAATAAAATCCCCAAGATATAAAACCCTGTCCGTCTGAACGTCTAATAACATCTAAATACGTCAGACCTTATTTCCAATGCATAACGTTCAAAATCGTTGACATATTTTTGGAGGTAGCTGTATAATAAAATCATCAGGACTGACCGATGGTAGACCTTATTTCATTGGCAATAAGAGCGACGGAGAAATGAATTGTGTCCGTTGGAATACATTAATACCTCGAGCGGATTCTTTGCGACAATCTCTCGGCGTGATTCAATTGGATCCTGGATCCTTGTCACATATTGGTAGGAACAGATGATTCACAATATTGCTTAGAATTTGTGCGAAAAAGGCGTCTGGCAGTAACGAAATCATTAAGTTTCAAGTGCCTTAACTTTCTGAACAGGCGCTACAAGCACAATTTACCAAGCTCAATTGCCTATCTCGAAAACAAAAACATATTTATTCATTCTAGTTGTTACAAACGGCTTTCCTATTGTTATAACTTATAACTAAGTAGGTATCAGTGTATTATGGATTGCGCAATTATTAATGTTTATTTCTATTTTGTTACAGGTAATGACAACATTACGACGAATAAATTAAATATGGAGTCGAACGCTTCTGTCACGCCTGTCACCAAAACAGTCTATCAAAATTTTTTAAAGTAATTTTCTGTCATGTCCACAGTAGGATATTTAATTGTTCCTACCTACTAAAGTAAGGTAAGGTACTAAGGTATTTCCAAAGGATGTAAATATTATCCTACATTTCTAAGTGACAATTATATAAACATAAGAAAAAAACTGTAAGAAGGCAGCAGGCTCACAGCTCCTCTCAGACATTAGCCCAAGGTACTTGTACTATACTACACCTACGAGAAAACTTGCGGTGCACGGTGGTGACAATTTGCACTCTTACTGTCACGCGACTATCGTCTTTTGTTAAATGTTTAATGTATTTAAAACTAGTCATCATCATCAGCCTATAATAATCCACTGCTGGATGTAGGTCTCTCCTATTAACTATACGTATAGACGCATTAGGAGGTAAATGCCAAAAATCGCCACGCTAGGCAAGCGGATTGGCGATCGCAATGTGTCCACTATGATGACACTGCTGCCCGTCATCAATCCAATCAAAGAATAGTCAGTGACACTTCAATCCCTAAGTTGACTCTTACAACACCCGCGGGAAGAGTTGGGGTGGTGACAAATTTAATCTTACTGCCGTAACCACACGGCAACTAGTGTTACTTATATTTTTTTGAAGTTGCTGTGTGTTGTTGGTTGTGTAACACAGCGGTGCAATTGTGACCTGAAATTACCCCGTCCACGGCTTAAGTGATTCCTTAGTTTCATTAGCGGAGTACCCGCCATCTTGCCCGTTGGTGAGACTCATTTTCCTGATTGGTGCTTATATTTGAGAAATGAAGTGTGAAATGAGAAATCATAGAATAAACTGAGAGTAGTTTAACTACTGCTGCAGCAGTAAGAATACATTTGGGTCAAAATTATTTTCGTTGTCTCGTTTCATACCACTCTGTCACGCTCACGCTTTTAGTTGCTGTTTCGACTCAGTATATAAAAAAAATCAGTGCACCTGTATTTCTTTTTCACGCTTGATTTTAATCCATACATCAGTCACTCAATCACCACTGCTTCACGTTTTTTAGGGACACGAAATGAGACAACGAAAAGAATTTCGACCCATTTGTCTCCAACTCTTCCCGTGAGTGTCGTAAGAGTCGATTAAGGGATTGAAGTGTCATTAAAAGTTTCTTTATATAAAAATTATAACGGGCAGCAGCGTCATCATAGTGGACACATTACTGCGATTGCCAACCCGCTTGATCAGCGTGGCGATTAAGGGCATATATCTCCTAACGCATCCGTACGCATAGGTTAGGAGAGGCCTTTGTCCAACGGTGGACTAATATAGGCGTTAGGAGATGATTCGAAATGAAATAACAGACATTTACACTTTTTCCTGTCACTAAATATCACCTGTCATCTACTTATTTCTCTCTCTATAAATCTTTGCCTGACAAATCCTCACAAAAACACAATACTTTAATAAAACCCCGTTAGATCACAATAAAATGGTGAACAAGGGCACAATAAAGACGTTTTCGTTCCGCTTTGATTTCTCCCGGCAATATTTGATTTGTTCGCGGAACTAAATAAATCCAGGAAAGAAATAATGGAAGCAGTTGCAAAAATCCGAGGTTTGTATAGTGATGTGTCGCTGCAGAAATATTAGGGAATAAGGAATGAAATATTGAATAAACGGGGAAGCTTTATTTCTGCTAAGACCTAAATGATTAAAGGTTAAATCATGTTCACATCATCATCACATCATCAGCCTTCATTTTTCCAACAGCAGAGGAAAAAAAAGGAAGGAGATCCTTAGCATATGTGCATGGACGCATTATGCTGCGGCCACAACATTGGTCTAAGGCAACCGGCTTAGCGGAAAACCATACGTAGGTACGAGAGGGAGTACCCATATCGTCATCCCGCTTCTACTCATGGACTCGCTCGCCGCCGGTCGTCTTAGACCAATGTTTGGCCGGGCCTTTAGACGGTAAATGCCCATAATGGCCGAGCTGGGCAAGCGGCTTGGCGAACGCAGTAGTATGTCCACTATGATTATGCTGCTGCCCATCATCAATCTTCTATACAGGGTGTAATCGTTAAGTGTGGCCACACTTATAAGGCCATAATTCCGTAAATATAACAGATATCAATAAACTTCCAACTGATATCGAAAGTGCATTACCTAACGAATAAAATTGCATTAATAACTTTTTCTAAATAGATGGAGTAATATTAAAAATACTAAGTTAAAACGCTCCCATACATTTAGTATGACGACTGGCCTTAAAAAACGTCGGGTGTCATAACAGATAAAACTGTTAGAGATTCGTTAATTGTACGAATACATTGTAATAAAATAATAATACTACCGTTTATGAAATAATTAATCTAACATTTATTCCTAAATAAAAAAATATTCGTATTAAACTACTCTTTGAATGAACGTTTACGTACTAAATGTATGGAAGGGTTTGAAGTTAATATTTGAGATATTTCAGATTTTATTTAAAAAAAGTTATTAGTGTAATTTTACTCGTTGGGTAACGTACTTTTGATATCAGCTAGAAGTTTTCTGGTATCTGCTATATTTACGGAATTATGGCCTGGCAACACTTAACGATTACACCCTGTATATAAATAGTTAGTGACACTTTAATAACCTAGCCGACTCTTACTACATCCAAGGAAGGCTGTATCGGTGACGGGAGTAAGAATACATTTGCCACTACCCCAACTTTTTCCATGGGTCGTAAGAGTCGACAAAGGTATTGAATTTTCGCAAACCATTCATTTAATAAAGATTAAGGGTGCGGTTCATATGACGCGGAGCGGATCGGAGCTGTGGGAGCTCGACCAATGAGACCGCATCACAGTGTTTCGAATTCGAATTTGAAGAATGTAATTGGTCAATTTTGCACAGCTCCGCTCCGCTCCGCGTTAGTGGAGCCGCACCCTAAATGATGATGACGGGCAGCAGCATCATCGTATTGGACCGCGATCACCTATCCACTTATAGGCATAAACCTATAATACTTTTTAGTTTCAATAGATGACAGCACCAGTTCTCTGGTTATTCTAGAAGACTGAAAAGTATTCTGATAGGAGGTGCACGCATGTACTTTGCCCTTAGAGTATGGTCAAAGGCGCCTAGCCTTGTAAGGAAAATTGACCCGAGAAAATTAACTGGTGGCCTAAGACCGAGTGGTAGAGTGGTGCAGGCATCAGCAAAGCTGAGCACATGGGTTCGATCCCACCTTGGACATTGGTGATCCTGGTCTTTTTTCTTTGGTATATGACATCCAATATTTATCATTGAATTCCGTAAGAATCTATGTTTTAAGAAGTGTGGTAATATTTCTGTGTCTCTTCACTAGTTTTATGCTTTCGCTTGAGGATGTTATTGTCTTTTTATTAGGTCTTTTTGTTGTGTAGCCGACAAAGATGGCGGGCATAATATATCATCGATTTCTTTTATTTGGGTCATAAAATTATTTTCAACGGTAATAGCATTGTATGCCTTTTTAGCAAAAAAATAGGTAGTTAACACTTCGTGATAATAGTTTTTTTCAAAAAATGCGTTTTTAAATACATACAGATCCGTAAAATATACGTTCACAATTTGAATTAAGTATAATTCATTGTACTGATCCTTAGCAACCACAGACGAAGGTAACTACAATTTTACTTTAATATCTATCTTTAATACCTGACCTTCAAGATCTAATTTTATTTTGAGTTGACGAGGATAGGATTTACTACGCCTATCTACAATTGGTTATAAAGCTGCTAAAGAGGAAAACCCTTTTCGACATGTGGGACGGCCATTTGATCCTACCCTTCGATACTAAATCCTCAAGCACAATGTGCTTGAAACATAATCTTTTCTAGAA
The DNA here is from genome assembly GCA_025490895.1 of Thaumatotibia leucotreta. Lineage (NCBI taxonomy): Eukaryota > Metazoa > Arthropoda > Insecta > Lepidoptera > Tortricidae > Thaumatotibia > Thaumatotibia leucotreta. The sequence continues at coordinate 23,733 of JALPQI010007211.1, read as the reverse complement.
TGCAGTAGAATATCTGCAAAGATATTTTCTATTTTTAAAGTACTCCTAATCACTATGTATAACTTGAGATATATAAAACCGAAATATTCGTGGATTTTACTAACACTAGCTGCCAGTAGCTATTCGGAGATTAAAGTCATGGAAATATATAGAGAAAATCTGTACATGATTGCAATGCTGATACAAATTACTTTCTCTTGAAGAATCTCTTTATCATAAGAAAAGTAAATCAAAATCCGTTTTAGTTTCAAATATTTAAGCATACATAGGGACAGATAGCGTGATGAGCGTTCGTTTCATAATACTATACTTATATAGTAGAACAGATGTACAGTCGACGTCAAAGATATAATTTCGGTTTAGGTGCCAAATATATATTTACACGACCTTAATGTAAAGATGATAAAGTCGTGTAAATATATGTTTAGCACTTAAATCGTAATGATATCTTTGACATCGACTGTACATATGTTATCAAATAGTTTTTATTACATACATCTCGTGAAAAAGAAACTAGAACCTTTTGAAGATACTTAATTCTGGTTTGATGTAAGATCAATCGTCGCATAATGAGTAATAATATATTTGTTATGACAAAAAGGCAATTCCTTGTAACTTCATCTAAAATACATATTTAAATACCTTTCGGTCAGCTTTGATCCACTATAATGTATCTACTATTACTATAAAAATAAAGCCGATTTTATTCCATTTGTAGAAATAAAATGGACCTGAGTGTGCCAGAGTCTGAGGACTTGATATAGAAGATAAAATAGTCATACAAAGGAAATCTACAAAGAGAACATTACCATAGTCATAATAGTACTTATTTTTATTCATGTGTTCAAATAGCAACTGTTTTTTTTTATTTATTTTATGTCTGGTTGATTGGGTCTTGTGATCCAAAATGGCGAAATATTTTACATTAAGTTCGTGGTATAGCTCTTCAGTATTTGATAATGCAGCAACGGTGCAGTAAGTCTCGGAGATTTGCCGCCGGACAGCCGGATAACCGGACGGCCGGACGACCGGACAGCCGGACAATCAGAGACGGGCTTAACCGGTGGCAGGTAGGTGTCAGCTTTACGGTGTAGCTAAGGCTGCTTGGGTATTAAGGGCAGCAGGTATGAGAATAGTGTTGAAGTATAGTTCATTGTTGTTATGTTTGAAGCAGGCTAGTTGGGTGTTGACTTTTTTAAAATCAGGATAGGGCTTTTTGAATATCACCGCTATTATTATTATACTCTGTAGGATATTCAACAAGTTTATCATACACAGGCAAATGCATCAAAACTTTTTTACTAAAGTGTAGGATTAAGGCCTGACAAATGAAACAAAAAAAAAATTGCAGTTTTGTCTATACCAAATAGAAAGGAATTCTACTGCCTTTGATTTGACATCGTCGCTTACTTGTAATCGAAGTAATATTTGTATACCTAACTGACACGAACTTACATACTGTTCCTATTTTTTGCAAAATAATTAATATCTTTTGGTACCTTTTTGTCCTCAAAAGTAACGCAAAATAGTTTTTGTATTTTTTTAAATTGATTACACAATAAAATTACATACAGTAAATAGCACAAAAACATTTTTATTAATGTCTGTTAGAAATACAAATATAACGAAAAATTTAACGTAACCTCAGCACTTATTATAAGTACATAGCAAAAAAATAATTTTCCTAACTAGTGCGGAAAAATAGATTTTGCGCACTCTTCGCGTGCGTAAATTTCTCTTTTTAAGGCACTTGTTATGAAAAAAAATCGTTCGTTACACGTGTAAAAACTTCTTTTTAACTCGGGTGATTGTCGCCCTCGTTTCACTCGGGCTATAACTTTCACCCTTGTCGAAGAAACATTTTTTTGCATTAGCCTCGAAATGAACTATTGACTATATAGTATAGAAGAAATTTAGTATAAATGTTTAACCTACACTCGACCAATTAGAGCACCACTTGAGAACCTTGTCAAAATGCCAGGTAGTACGAAATTACTTAGAATTTTATTCTTAGCGTCACTTTGACATGATTCTTGACGAGTGGCCTAGGCTTCCAATTGACTGTTCAATACTCTCTGAACTGGAACCCCTAAATCTCAAAACTGCGAAATATCCGCAATCGACAATCGTCCCTACAACCATTAGAAGTGACAAACCGACGGACCCCAGGGACACAATGGGCGTTCAGGGTTCCTTAATGAGACAAATGGACCGTGAAGATAATTGCCGAGAAGGGTGATTATGATTTAGAGTTCATTACTTATACTTTTGTATTGATGTGAGAGTGCAATCGTGTCTTGGATTTGATAAAAGGAATATTTATTTGAATTTAAGCTTGCGTGACACATGAAAACTATAAATACCTACAGTATGTATGACCTCGTAGAGCCAAGAAAGAAACCCATTAATGTTTAGATCATGATAAACAACTTTTACTATGGGGCCAAACCTGAATACACGAAAAAAAAATTAACAGTTTCATACATTTTGATTGCGTGATCATGAACACGTTGTATGGGAGAGTATTTTTATTTCGCGAATTCGAGTTTGGCCCCATAATAAAAGTTGTTTAGTATGATCTAAATATTAATGGGTTTCTTTCTTGGCTCTACGAGGTGATACATACTTTATAATTAAACGGTTAAACTCACGTATATTTTGTAAAGCACTGCGCTCGCGTGCACGCCAAGCTCGCAAGCGCAGTGCTTAACAATGGGGACCTAGGCTCTCCGAAACATGTCGCGCGTAGCTACTAAGTAAATACACGTGAGCTTAAACGCTTAATTATATTTACAGAAATCTTTATGTTTGTTCTGTCGCTATAAGATCTTGTAGTGCTCGAATTGTAAGTGTACTTTTATTATTTACTCTTGCTGTATAACGCCAGGAAATAATTAATTGAATCACTTGGACTCATACAATGAAAAGTGGTGAGAGATCGTATCTGAAAGATTTGAATTTGAGAAATGAGAAGTTTATTGCACGTTATTCAATTGTTGAACAAAAAAAATGTATGCAGAAATTTACAAGCATTCTGCATACTTGAATGTTTTTGACTTTTGTAATAAAAAAATCGCCATGTGGCGAAATAAATTAGAATGGCTTCGGTCACATTTTTCTCCTGTAATTTACTTATTAATTATAAATAAAACGTTATCGAAAGACTTTTCATAAAACTTATGTTTAAGCAAGTAGCTGTTTAGTACTAAGTTTTAGTAGTAGTAAATAGTAGCTCTTTCCCTCCACTTGATACTAGTATCATAGCTTAAACACTAAGCTTTTCGCTATCTACACGAAATTTGAACAATATTTCCCTGCAGCCACACGTCGTTGTAATCCGGTAGCTGCCTCCCGGCCGCTTCGTCTGCCGAGTCGACGGCCGCCATAAAATGTAGGACGATTATATGAGTCAATATATACTGTAATTTTGTTTCTCCGACTGCCAATTAGTATGGGACCGGTCTGAAAATCAGCGCCTGGCACCCCGGCCTGGCATACGCTGAGACTGGTACCCTTTGCCCTTAGTAATATTTTGTCCTAACTAATTTATTTGTACTGTTTTCTTTTTATTGTTTTGTATAAATTCATAGTTTGTTTATTTTTTATGATATTATAGATTTTAAGATATATTTGTGGCAATAAGCAATTCTTATTCTTATTCTTAATTGCAAAATTTGTGCATATTTACTAAGGACTTATTACAAACAAACTAAAAAAATGTTGTTAATTGTGTTTTTATATTTCGGCTAGTCTTTTACTAGCAAGCTATAACTATCAAGCCAATTTGATTTCTTTTATATTTTTAAGCACCACAACGAACTAGCAAACTGAAATTTGTACGAGACTAATTCGTATCTGTGTTACATCAACAAAAGAGCCTCCTGCGTCCTCCAATCGTCAATAGAATGACAAGAGACAAATCCTTGTTTATTTATTTCTAAATTCGAAAATCAGCTGGGTGCTCAGACAAGTTGCCAATCCCTAACGCTTAATCGTCAATCGTAAACGAAAGGCAGCTAACTGTCTTTATCGCACTAATGTGAAAGAGGGACAGAGAGAGAAAACTGCGATACGCTACTAAGTATTAGCGATTGGCAAATAAGCATCCAGGTCTGCTACCGCAAACACCAAAGTTCTTAAATTTCGGGGATTTGTCTCTATCACTCCCACCAAAGCGTCATTAGAGTGACAGCGAAACATCCCCGAAATTTGTGATCTTCGGTGCTCGCGATAGCAGGCCTTTAAACAAAAGTGAAATGTTTTGTAAGCAGAATTCACTCGTAGTTTACATGAATAGCAAATAGAATAATATGAAATGAACCAAATCCTGAGCTATTTTTTACAGTTATGCCTAGGTTTTCTCGTCCCTTCCCAATATTTTCACATCCAAAAGCAGACGGATAGGGTATAAGCGGGCACGTTGGTCTAATCCGGCGCCGGCAATTTAGCGCCAGCTTTACGCCGTCTGGGGCCCGTGGCCAAAACTGCGGCGGGCCTTTGTAAGGCCTCCAATATTAGGATAGATTTGAATAATCTTTATTTCAGAGCAATGCTCCATACCAAACCAAACCACCAACCAAAGTAACCGAAATAGCTCTCCGAATCGTTAAACTGAAGTGGCAGTGGGCGGGGCACATCGCGCGTAGAACCGATGGCCTTTGGGGCGGGAAGGTTCTTGAGTGGCGGCCACGTACCGGAAGGCGTAGCGTGGGTAGGCCCCCCCACAAGGTGGACCGATGACCTGGTGAAGGTCGCAGGAGTCCACTGGATGAGGGTGACCTAGGATCGGTCATTGTGGCAATCTTTGGGGGAGGCCTATGTTCACCAGTGGACGACTTTTGGCTGATATGATGATGATGATGATGATTAATGCTCCATAGAGGGTTAGTCAACCATAACTGGTTATGTAACTTTCATACTTACATCTACATGTAAAACAACAATTGGCTTTGGCTTGTTTTCTGAAGGTATGAATATTATATTTTTCTCTGATAGCCGTTGTCTGTTGGTTTAAGAAAATGCGGCTCTTTTTATTCTTATATCCTATAATTTGTTAACTACTTTTTTAAATAAGTGAGATGACATTTGTTCAGTTTTATGGCTGAACAGAGCCTAATCCTAATGCTGTCGTCTGCAGCAAGTATAATGAAATAGAAAAAAAAAATAGAATGATACGAGTGATATTGACGTTGACATATCTTTTTTTTTTCTATTTCATTGTACTGATTGCGGACGAACGCATTAGGCTCTATGCATTCATAAATCTGCACAAACGTCACCTTACTCACTTAAAAAAAGATTACTAATAATGTACAGGTAATAAAAACAAACTGCATTTTCTTGAACCTTAAGACGACGGCTATCAGGGATAAATACAATACTGATACCTTCAGAAAACTTTAAGTAGCTAAATTGATCTAAAGTGTACGCATATTTAATCTACTGAACCCATGAGTAGAATATTGGACAGTCATACTTTTCAACAATAATATTTAAAATGCTGTGCAATTTTGTCTGATTCGGAACTATTTAACCTTCTAATTGTAAAACCAGATCGCATTGAATTACTCCCTTTATACCTTACGCTCCTGAATTATCCCAACACTCACCTGCATCCACATGTTACTGCAATTTGCACTTTATTTCCAAGCAATACGCTAAAATTACAACTCTATCGTTATACGTGGACACACACTTATCCCAATAAAGTAAGGTCTTATGTCAATGGAAATGTTCTTTGAATTTGAACTTTATTCCTCAGCTATACGCTCGAAATACATCACAGTAATATGTGAATGTTATCTCGAAGTCAAAACGTCTTATGTTACTAATAGTTGCAATAATACTTGTGATCTTTTGCTCGTAAATATTAAAATTGCAGTCGGTAACGATCAGGTTGTGTTAACGTTGTGGTTTTGTAACCGTTTCATTAACGGACATTGACTACCACTGACGTTTCGAATTATTTCATGGTTTATTGCTGCGAGTAAAATAATTATTTATTTTATTCAGTGGCTTTTTTGCGCTATAGCAGGATTAATTTAATGAAAATAATGTTGTAATTTTTTCATGATAGATATTAAAGGACCAGTCATATTTATAGTGAATAAAAGCAGTTACCAATAGGAAATCTGGCTTTGGAAAGGTAAATAAGACTATTATAACACCTATAAGAAAACCTTTTGAATGACAACTCAGAATGTTACTGACAATGACTGACAACTCAGACTACTTAACAAAAATCGATTTTAAAAACCCAATTGGTTTTCTAGTATACTTTTACTTTTATTGACAAGTGATGAAAAATATCACATACGCCATTTATTTAAACATTAATTTTAGTTCAATTAAGTAAATTACATACAACGCGTATCATTTGTGAGCTGCATATGGTCTTTATTGCAATACTCATAAAGTGCAAGTTTCTGTTATCAGAGTTGACAAAGGGTTTTCTGATTCCATCATCAAATCCAAGTCCCACTCCAACAATAAACGCCATTAACTGCTTGGACATCGAGAAACTTGTCACATTCATCACTAGATCGCGCACTCGGCAGTTCGATACAAACACCGCCTATTAGACTCCGCATGCAGCATCATTTCAGTCAGAACTGTCAGAAGACGTTTACGGCTGGACAATCTCACTGATAGATATCAATAACGGACGGTCGTTCGGCGCCCTCAACCAATATTTTCCTGCGATATTTACCAGATTTCGATTCATTTATAGCCTGTTTTTTTGGAATTTAAAAAATGTATTACAAAATCTACCCTCTTATGACTTCCTAATACAGTTGATGACAGATGAAAACATGACACGATCAAATAAAGTAGAGTAATTGTGATAGATCCAAGAGGTTTTGTACATGGACAAATAAATTTAATGTTATAACAAACTGAAAAGGTAGAAATTATTCGTTTTTTGTTTCAATATACAAATAAGAGTAGACTCTAGTAAGAATTAGGTCTCCTCCCCACGCTGTGACCCTATCCCAAAAGCAAACAAGCTTTATCTCGAAAACAAAGAATATTGTTGTGGTTTATTGGCAAAAAACACTTCTTAGGGTAAACAATTAAACGTTTTCGTAAAATACTATCGTTCAATTCCACCCTGTATTTCTGTTGAAGTGATCTGTGGTATCAAATGTGTTGGACGGACACTTTTGTACTTTTCTTTTCTGATGTCAACTGGGCGGTAAGTTTGCAACCTTGAAGAAGAAAAATTTTGTCCTGACGTTAGAAATAAATACACACACACAATAAACACGTAGCCTAGTTGGTAGTGACCCTACAACGAAGCTGGAAGTTCCAGGTTTGAATACCGGCCAGGGTATTACTTGTGTATTTATTTATAATAAATATTTGCCATGAGATGACGGCAGTAAGAATACATTTGTCACCACCCCAACTCCTCCTGCGGGTGTCGTAAGAGTCGACTAAGGGACTGAAGTGTCGCTGGAGCATTCCATGAAAACATCTACTTTTTGTCGCTTACGACTCGCTATGGTAGCTACCCTAATGAAATATGCTAGCTGCTAGGAAACACTGTCAGTCTTAAAGCCTTGATATGTTATTATTATGCCGTAACTCAGCTTACTACTTTAATTTCTCAAAAGTATTGAAAAGACAGTGTCGCTTACGATTATTTGATAAAAGATACTAGTGGACACATTACTGCGATCGCCAATCCGCTTGCCCAGCGTGGAGATTATAAATAATAAATAATAATACTAATACTTCCACTTTAGTTATATTTATTTAACATTTTATTCAACGGATTTATTCAGATACTTTATTCCTAGAACTACCGACTGACGTCAACAGCGTCAATTTAGAATTTATAGGTTTCTAGCTATTTTATCTAGTTCACAGAAAACCGGATTGAAAAATGGAAACTTTTGATTGAATTTGTACAGTTCAGGATTTTAGTGAAAACTAGATAAAAATATTATTTGAAAACTAGAGAAGTAAAGTCATTTATTTTTATGGTTGGCCAGCTCTCTAGAGACTTATAAATAAATTTATAATATAGAAATGAGAATCTGACACATGTAAAAAAAAACTGAACCTTTATTACTAGTTCATCATATTTCATGTAGGTATATTCACTTTTTGCAATACGAAAAGACTGTGTCTTATGTTTCAAATTACTTTAACAATATATTAAAATGAAACTGTTAAAATGGATAACCTTGCGTATATTAACTAACTTCAACTTCATTCCAACGTTTCAAACACTTAACAGGGTTCGTGGTCTGCGGATGACGCGATATATACGCGAGGTTAGATAGATAGATAAAGACTTTATTCAATTTCCACAACTTACATGGTAGGTATAAAAACAGAGAAATTAACAAACAAAAGGCATGCAACTTAAAACTAACTTGCAAAAGAATTACAAACAATAAATAGTTGTTTTTACCATGTGTCGTGGCAGAGAATAGACGCTGGCTCAGCATGTTGATGCGGCAAGCCACATCGCTGATATTCTGCCAGAACCTTACATGCTCGTATAGAAAGCGTGCAACGCCTTATAAAAATGTTCACTTGTTCAGTCTGTATGTGGAATTTTTGTGTGTCACTGTGGTTATTAGATGCATGTAATGTAGTGAGGTATTTCCTTGACGTGTATATATATATATGAACACTAAATTAGGTATGTGATAAAAATATATATAAAGTAATAGAGTTGTATCTGTAAAATATAGGTTCTCCGTTTTCATAGTTTTATTTCATTGTATAATCCTCGCGGTAACTGAACAAAATATTAATTTATTAAAAATTAGAAATAATGAATAGTGACGGTAGCAAGAAATAAGAATACATTGGTCACTACCCCAACTCTTCCCATGGGTGTCATAAGATTCAACTAATTGTAAGAGATTGAAGTGTCACTGACCATTAATTTACTGGAAATAAATATGCTGGGCAGCAGCGTCGTCATACTGGACTGGACACAATACTGCGATCCCCAACCCACGTGCCCAGTGTGGCATTTGTGGGCATTACCTCCTAATGCGTCTATACGCATACGAGAAGCCAGTAAGTCCAGTAGTGTACTGAAATAAGCTGATAAATGTCAGCCTCCGTAGCCTAGTCGGCAGTGACCCTGCCTACAAAGCTGGAGGTTCCGTGTTCATATCCTGGAGAAGGCATTATGTGTATTCATTTGTGACAAATATTTGTTCCGTGGTCGTGGCTGTCTATGTATTTAAGCATCTATGGGTATCTATCTAGTATAATAATTACATCTTTGCTTGGTACCGTCATCACAAGCCTTAATTTAACAATTTAATTAAGGTAACCGTGGTAGGTACTAGGTCGATTTGTGTGAGATGTCCCAAGATTTTTTTTATTTATTTAATGTAATATGGAAGTTGTTTCATTTGTACAACAAATGGGCATTTTCGCGAGAAGAGATCCAAAAACTTATTTTTCTGAAACAGGTAAATTTTATGTTTTTCCTGCTCAGAATCACGAGCTCTTTCGATCCTACTAGAAGAAAAAAATTGTCTCAACTTTTTGTTTCTATTACGTAACCGTTTTTCAAACACTTTGTACAGCGGTTACAAAGTGGAGAGCATGTAAAATGTATGAAAAATGTAGAACCGTTTTTTTCTTGTACTTTTTTTCTCCTAGATTGAAAGAACTCGTTATTCTGAGTAGGAAAAACATTAAATTTACCTACCTTAAAAAAAATTTTTTTTTGGATCTCTTCTCGCAAAAATGCTCAAATAACTAATGATTAATAGGTAGTTTTGTTCATGACAAAAATTAACTCGATTTAATGTCATAAAATAAATTTTATACTTTGAAACTCTTACTTACTGTTTTTAAACATTTAAGATTAACAAACTACAAGTTCAACCCGTAACCGAAATCGTCGTTAAATTGCAAAATAAGAAAAGATATCAAAAACATGATCTAGCTTTGTGCGATACCAAGACCCACTGTGCACCTGATGCGAACCTCAACGAGGTTTTGTGCTTGTAATATCATTATTTTATTTATTCTACCTTAGTCTCGTTTTACGGAAAGCACAAATTGAGGTACTACAAGACTATTCTTCGACATGTTGCTGTTAACATCAGATACTTATCGCTTCACTAGAAACGACCAATATGTACATTTGTTGGTGGCATATTTGTCTCTAGCCAGTGAATTTTGAATTAATTGTTTAGGAAATAGAATAAAACTTATTTTGCTATCGCTTTTTTTATGTTAGCATAACAAAGTGCCTTAGCAGCTCTGAATTAGCGAGCTGAAGTGGCAATGAGCAGGCCACATTACACGCAGAGCAGATGGTCGATGGGGTCGAAAAGTGCTCGAGTGGAGACGACGGCTAGGCAAACGCAGTGTAGGACGTCCACCCATAAGATGGACAGACGACCTTATGAAGGTCACCGGAACACGATGGATGCAGGTCGCATCTAACAGGTACATGTGGAGGTCCAGAGGGGAGGCCTATGTTCAGCAGTGGACGTCTTATGGCTGAGATGATGATGATGGCAACAAAGTGGCTCCACTCCACCTGATCGTAAGTGAAAAGTAGAGCCCAAATCGCGGCGGTAACTATCAGCAGTAACCCGTCAATTGCTACCGTCTTACTGGCCCGCTAGATGCTTTTTCACGCTTCGTTAAAATTATTGTATATGATTGCAGAACATCAGCTTCAAAAAGCCTAAAGCCTGTCTTCTTCTTTGTCACTACACTCTTGGCAGAGTGGTGGTGGCCGTCGAATCTTTAGTGGCGAGCTTCACCACCCGGCGCCAATCTTCTTTCACAGCTGCGCGTCTAGTATTTTCGTGCACGTAAGGCTTGTTATTATTAGCCTGTAATAAAAGTTTCTCAGCATACACTCAAACGCCATGAAAATAAAGGCTTGTATAGTCATTTAAGAGCACCGTGGCCGCTCCGATATATCTAATGACGACTGTGGGTCAAGTTAAACTAGACTGCCGTGCAATTCCTAAACCACAGTAACTGCCAATTTTCCGATTTTTTGTTTATTGGTGATCTATAATCAGCAAATCAAAACGCATAATCCCAATCGATCGGTTTTTAATTTGGAAAACTGGAACATGGAAACTCGAAACCCCAAAAGCAGTAAGTGCCTAGGTTTTCCTGCACAATGCAATATAAAGCGCAGTAAAATGGTCTACGGCTACGGTTTTTGGGCTGATACTAACTAAAACACAGTACAGGTGTAGATTTTCATGATTTTTAGCATGTAAACTCATACTATCTCGTTTATAAAGAAACAAATTAAAACACAGTATACAATTTTTATCCTAAAAGTGTTGTACTGCGTTTCCAGTTTTATAGATTAATGAGCATAATTACTAGTTAAGACGCAGTAGGTATAAAATAACGATATTTACAGCAGTACGCTACTGTTCAAATAAGTATCGTATTGCCATCTAAACTGCAGTAACAAGTTCATTAAGTACAACACATTATGCTGTATGATGTATTACTTTCAATAGCAATAAAACTAACTAAAGGACAGTAGCACGCCAAGGAGCTGCAGTTTAGGCAGTATTTTTATGTTATTGGACTATTTTAACTGCATTTAGACCTTTATTTTAAGTGGCAAATTCGAGTTAGTTCCATCTCGGATGTTCCTTGAAGAGGGCTTATAGTCATAGTCATAGTCATAGTCATTTATTTATAATATTCTAAATATTACATGATAGTGATATCGTAACGTAAGCAGTAGATTATACATATGAATTATACGAATACTGCCAATACCGGTCAATAATCGAGTACATACAGTGAAACCCCGTTAATACGATTTTGTAGGGACCGGACAAAAAACGCGTCTTAAGCGGGAAAGCGTATTATGCGGAAAGAAGACCTTGCATTGTTTTTGTTAAATTTTTACTTTTGCAGTGAAATGTTAGATATGAGATATTTTTCTTATACGTTTATGTATATACTTAAACTAATTCGGGTGCACAGATAAAGAATATAAACAAATTAAACAAATTGTACTAAGGTTGCACATGCAGGTGTATGCGAAGGAATTATGAACTTTATTGGTCGCTTGGCCAGTGCAACAAAGTTACCTACAAAGGAGGAGCGATCGGTAGAATTATTTTATCCTGTCTAATTTTCAATCGGTATGGTAACATTATAACCCTCCTGCTTACATCTATAGGTAAATAATGCCATACGTTAATGTAATTTGGATTACAAATAGCGTATTAAACGGGATGATGAATCGTATTAACCGTACAAAAATGTAGGAAAATAGGACTAAACTTGCAGGGACCGGCATAAAATGGCGTATTATGCGGGAAATCGTATTAAACGTGATCGTTTTAAGCGGGTTTTACTGTATTTGGAAATTTATATTTACCTATTTTGGGATTCGATAAGATTGCTACATACTTGTTGGATTAAGTTTCTTATACGGTAATACCAGATGCATTTAGAAATTGCATTTTACAATTTTTTTTATGTTAGTTTAAATTCATAGCTTAACATACAATATAAAAGTAAATTCTTAATAATTTCTTTAATGAATAAAATATATAAGGTGTTATTAAATTAGGCTCGGATATTTAAAGGACGTTAATTAAAATCAAAACAGTTAACTTTCACTAAAAATAAAAACATGTTTTTTTGTTTTCTTTTACCGAACAAAAAATAATTAATCATCCCCTATGTAATATCCTGTCAAGGTGTTTGTTTAACACTGTCTGTCATGCCACGTCAATAGTAGTTTTTCTTAAAATGTTATTATGATTCGGCGGCAATACTGTAGGTAAGTTATTAAAGGCCTCCACAAACCGGCCGGTGGTTCTAGAATTATGACTTTTCACTAAAGAGGTTTCATTTCATTATCTTATTAACAGGGTGCTTTAAAGAAGCAAATTTGTTTCCTAGTTTTGTCCAAAAAACATAACGTTTTGTTACCTTATGTGTCATACATAAATATACTCCAGGAGCGGAGTACTATTGTAGTAATAGGTCATAATTAATGACAATTTATTATTTTATAGGGTTTTGTATTATAATATACAGTATTCTAAAGACTTATTGATTTATAAGTGACACGAATTCGTAAGAAATTATATTAATTTAAATTAATCGTAGACGTGCTACACCATAATGAATGAGCCGTGACTTTACTCATTGAAATCAATGTAATGCTAAATATAATGTGCCATTTGCTATGATTACAACTGATAATGGTACCTAAAGTTGATTGCTATTTCATTGCTTAAGAAAATGTGGTAATAAACCTTAATTTTTGTATTACAGACGACAAAATTCCTGAATAAACTGCGTTTTCCAAGTAACTTTTAAATCGTTTTTTACTTCCTTCTGTTTCTCACATTGGCATGAAACTTGACAAGCGCGTTTGAATTTCTTAATAATAAAGTTACATTATGCTGTTACAAAGTTTTGTTGTATTTTAATTACTTTATTAAAAAAAACTATATTTTACTGCGGTGAATGAAGTTCGTAGCAGGAAAATTCAAACAAAATACTAGTTAAATTACAGTATACTAGTCCCTTTTACTGCAGTTTAACCTGTAAAATGCCGCCTATCTCTATAAAGCACGCAACATTTGTGCAGTAAGTGGTCATTTTACTGTGTCTTAATTAGTAATGGTTATATTTTCCCCTGTTTTTAAAAGCACAGTACAAACACAGAATTTCGAAAAAACCACATATTTAATTTTAGAAAATGCAGAAGCATGTATTTTTTAATTTATCATATTGTATGAATTGAATACTTCATTTTGCGATAAAAAAAATCTCATTAACTATCAAATCTTGGAAAATATATTACTTTAAAACTGTTTTTTGCTATTATCTCAAAATCGACTTTTGTCAGTTACTGTGTTTTAGGAATTGCACGGCAGTAGAAAGAAGTTAAATATCGGATTTTTCGTGAATCAGGAACGATAACGAGGGGCATTGTGTTTCCCAATTTCCCGCTGAAACCCGCGGTAGTTTTTTGTTTGCAGATGGCAATACCAAGGGAACCGTTGAACAGTTTCAGTTACGGATTGTTTAACTAAAGAACTACACTCGACTGGGAATCGGGGGTAGTTTGCGGAGTCGTTTTTAAATGCTTCAGAAATCACTGGATAGACGACCTTTAATTTAGTGGCCGCGCGCTCAATTGTAGCTTGTCTGAATGTATTTTTTTTTAACCGTAGTGTAACAGTTTCAGTAACGGACAAATACAAAATAAAGTCCATTCATTACTTTAAAAAAAACTTAGCATTAGTAATTAGTTTCGCAACAGGTAATTTAAAACCGTAGTTTCTAGTTAGTGTCGTAGGACTAAGATTGAAGTATCCGCTAAAAGATATCAGCTAAAAGTGACTGACATTGGTATCACCCTAAGGTACTGGTCTCACCGCGAGCTACTAAGCTATGAACTATTGACTATATACACTAACAAAATATACGCACTCCCGTATAAATAAAAGCGACATGGCGATACTCGTCCAGTATCATCATAGCTTAGTAGCTCGCGATGAGATTAGTGCCTAAATATATAAAGTATTATTTTGATAATAACTAGTGACTTTTTGGTATAAATATCCCGATAAAAATATGAATAAATTGGTCCAGACTCTCTTAATTTAAAGTCAAATAATAATTGCTTAAAAACCTTTTCTTTTTAATAAGGCTCGTCAGCGACTCATTCAAAATCCGAAGTAAAGGAAGGTGATGATGATGCATATATCTGACATAAAGTAGCTTATATATTGCTCTAGTTGATAGTGAAATCTTTTTTTCTTTGAAAATAGAGAAAAAGAAGTACCTTCAAGAAAATCAAATGTATGAGATTTATCCGAAAGTTTTTGTATGAATAAAATATAAAAGAAATACATTTTATACTATGAGTGTCGTTTCAAGAAAATAAGTAAACCCATTAAAGGGAATTGCTCAATCAACCAAACAAAGCTTAATAAAACTTGATCAACTTTAGTGACGGGAGGCGAAAAATAAAAACGGCTTTTCCTCTTTCATCAAAGGAAAATCCCGAAAATGAAAATTCCGTCCATTACAGAGGTCAGAACAGACCTTTTGAATTTCGTAAAATAACGTGTCTCTAAATAAGGGGATTCTTCGAGGTTCCGGGAAAAAAGAAAAGCCTACCGATTATCGCGCAGGTATTAAGGTTTCGCCGGAATCACGGATTTGGTAAATTGAGGCATTTACCGGACTTCTGGGCGTAGTTTGTGATTTTTCAGGAATAAGGTTTATTGACTTTTTGACCTTTGACGGGAGGAAAAGTTTAAGCTGTTGCTAGGAAATTGAGGAATATACTCGAAGTTCCAGATTATTTTAACGTGTGTTTTGGAACTTTTTCTGAACCTTTTTCAAGTTGGTATATCTGAATAATATGACTATTTCATTAAATGACAATAGTACATTACGATACGAGTGTGAAAATAATGAAGTTACGAATTTCCTTTTTGTATCTGTATCGTACGACGTTTTTCAGGTGGCTATCCGAAGTTTCGACCTTACAAGAAATAAACCACTTATTATACTTGCGTAAATAAAACAGCATTTGTGTTCTTAAAATAATTTCATACGAGTACATGTCTCGCTGAAAACATAATATCATTCAAAAGAAACAATAAAATACATAAAATAATACATTAATCAGCATTTAGCGTATCGATCGCTACACTCAAGCACGTGATTATAAGAAATTACAGGTTGTATTAGTTATGACTACCCCAATATTTAAAACACTGCACCCACTATCATAATTTTAAATAATTTTATAGCCAACAAGTGAATATCTGACAAAGGAGACCATTTCATACAAATTGGCACGCTCCCATCAACTGTTGTGTCGCGACAGACCGCAAGCGACACTGTGGCACGATTTGAACACTAACCTCGTATTTTATTCACTGCCTAGTATGGCGAGGGATAAGTCATAAGACTTTTGATTTCAAATATTAATGAAACATTTTTTTCATTATAAATAAAAAGCTAAACTATAGCTCTCCGGATTAACAAGCTAAAGTGCGAATGGGCAGGCCACATTGCACGCAGAGCAGATGGTCGATGGGGTCGAAAAGTTCTCGAGTGGAGACCACGGCTAGGCAAACGCAGCGTAGGACGTCCACCCACAAAATGGACAGACGACCTTGTGAAGGTCGCCGGGGCACGCTGGATGCAGGTCGCATCTAACCGGTACATGTGGAGGTCCAGAGGGGAGGCCTATGTTCAGCAGTGGACGTCTTATGGCTACGATGATGATGATGATGAAATGAAAGCTAAAGGTGTGGGTTCAAATCCCTCCTCAGAGGTTGCTAAGCTTTCTTTGGCATGTGACATCTAAAATAATCTTGTCAAGTAACTTGTAAGTAGAAAATGCGACTACAGTGCTCGGCCGCTAAGGAGTCAATCGTGACAGCTAGCAGTTAAGTACCTACATTATCTATCAAGAACGTCACTTTTTGACACATAATGTACTGAAGTGACACCTGTCATTTACTTCATAGCGGCCGAGAACTATAACTACTTAAATACAATTTTGCATTTCAGGACTCCTACACTTTTCCTTCCCAAAAACCAAAATTCTTTTCACCGAACATTCTTTCGTGCGTTGTAAGTCAAGAAACGTCGTCATTGGCAAAATCCACCTCGGAAAAAAACCGAGGAGTGAAAGCCACTTAAATAAAAAAACTACTTAAATTTGTTTGCAGGCAATCAAATCTTCATGCCAGCATTTTTATTAATTTGCTGTTTTTTTCTTCTCAAACCAGCTTGTTGGTAAAAAAAGGCGAGCAGATCATATTTTATGTAATTTATTCTTATTTTATTCTATCAGTTTTAGTAAGAAATGAGAAATCTATTAATATTTAAAAGATCTACTTATAATAATTCAGTTGTTCTATACTGTAGATAGGTACCTATATTGAACAGAAAAATGAAACATGACAGCATAAATAACTCCATAAAGTAGTATAAAGGCAAAAAATTCTCTCTTAGTTCCCTATATGAAAACCAAAAGCGCAATCTTACTCCTATATTGGCAACACCAAAAGATAATTCACAAATCCTAAAGGCAGTTAACATAGAACAATAAGAACTTCCTTCATTATTTGACTATCAAATTATTTAATTGTTAAATTATTTGAGATACCTACCAAGCAAATATTATGTTCAGTTAAAAAAATCTCACAGTATTTTTATTTTAAAATCGCTATCGCCTATGCCAGGCACCGCTCTAACGATCCAGAATGCAACGTCGGCGTCGACATATTTTTGTTGTCCGCTGCACCGCCCAGCAGTTTAGTCCCCGAACGACATTTTTTTCATATTTCCATACGTTTTTAGGTTTCCAGGCCGTGTAATTTCGGTGGCTATAGACTTTCATAGACTTTTTTTATTCAGAAAAGGGAGGCGTTTGACCACGATAAAGTTACAATTTTGATGTGTCTCTCTTTCTAGCCAATATGTGCGTGCGTTAGGGAGGCAAACAGCGAAATTGTAAAATGTAACTTTACAAAACATGACCCAGCTGATAGGTGATGATGTAGTCTAGGGTGGAGCTCGCTTACCTATGAGATACCTATTTACTCATGTCACGAAGATATTCAGATTGTACACACACATGTGGAAACACAGATTCGGGCAAGGCATTCCACTGCCTGGCAGTTCGCATAAAGAAACTTGAAGCGAAACGCTTCGTGCGTATTTTTGCTTGTGCTGAAGTGCGGATTGTTCTGGTAGTCCGATGAATAACTGGCAAGGCGTAAAATACTAACTTCAACATATTGCACAAATTGCAGCAGTATCTACACATGTAGCATCCCAGACAAGGGGCCGACCCATACTCCAAGGCCGTCATAATTCAAAAAACGTGAATTCTGGGAAATCGGGTTTAAAGTTTCAATTTATCTTTGAGCATTTTTTTTTGTTACTACATTGTGTTAATTTGTTATAGCATTATATTAATTGCATTGTTTATAGTGTCTTTTTGGATATTACGATAAAACTAAAACTAAATCACTGTGATAAATATAATAAATTGAGCTTAGAAAAAACCCTTACGTAAATATGTCGTTTTATGATAAAATAGTTTTCCCCTCACTAGCTCGTAAAGTGCTCGTTTATCCTTTAATACGAACGTGTAAAAACGCATATTATTCACTTGTGTGGTTCCAACCTTGGTTTTGGAATAACAAAACGTAAAATGCTCATGGAAATTGTTCCATATTAATGATAATTAAATAATTTGTTTGAGAATTTAGTATAAAATACAAACCTTTATATAATATGATGATTTTAACATATATATCCTATAATTCCATAAGTAACAATTGTTTTAGTGAATGATGATAAGATGACTAGATGCAATCACAAAACGCAGAAAATGTCAACGTCAACATTGTCAAAGAATATTATAGGTTATAATCTTTATTTACCGACTCGACTCGAACACGCATAAAAATAGTAAACTAAACAACTTTCAGGGTGTTCTGTTATAATTTTGTAAAAATAATGAATGAGAATGATTTAATAATGCATTGGCGTTGGTGTGCAACTACAGGAATGTGTTAAAATCGTGCTGCGTTTACTTTTTCGTGGTAAGTTGTGAACAAATAATTACCTTTTTTGAGTTTCCTTGCTATAGTGAGGGGAAAAGTTTTGTGTTACACACGGGTGCAAATGTATTTTACTTCTCGTATGTTAAAACACTCGCTGCGCTCAGGATTCTATAACTATAGAATCTTTTCGCTTGCTCGTGTTTCAATTTCATACTCGCGGGTAAAATACAACTTTGCACCCTTGTATAACAATAGTACATTGTGCATCAAGGGAAGTAAGTACGGAATTACTAACGAGAGTGTTAGAAGCCCGACGCCGTCAGGCGGAGGGCTTTTATGACTCGAGTTAGTATTCCGCTTACCGACCGTGATGCATACAATGTTTTTCATCACACTTGCCGACAAAAAAATAAGTTTTAAGACATAACATGATTAAATGACGTACCGACATTTCTATTACCTCCCTAGGGAATTTCACTTTTCTATTACTCCCGCTACGCGCGCAAGCAATGGCGCGCTTAGACAGCAAGTGTGATGAAAATAACTATTTTTTATTAGTTTAATATAATGGCACAAATCAAAGTTTTGGCGAGTCTGATAAAAAGACTGGGTAAAGTTATCGAAAATATTGCGTTTTCGTACTAACATACATTAACTGATTATTTGTCAATTTTAAATTATGACGGTTTATTTTTAAAGCTGCGAAATGGACAGTAATTTGTGTACGAGTACATAAATTGTTTGTAGATTAAAGTATTTTCTAAATTAACGGTATATGCTTCTTCGTAAATTAGGTATATAATATTAACTTTAAGTAATGATAAATAATGATTACACCTTCACTTATAAAACGTTCGCTTTGCTATTATCGAGACAATGACATCCCACAGGTTATACTTGCAGGATTTGGAAAACACAAAAATGGTTAATTTATTATTTGTATACATATAAAGGTACACATAAAGGCCGTAAAGTTGTACAGGTACATTATGTAGGTACATTATTGTATTGGTTTTCTTTAAATTTATTGTCCTTTACAGTTCATTTACAATTCAACAGTTTTTCCCTGGATTGTGTTTCAGGTCAATGATTTTGAGTTCAACGGCTTTTGAAATTTCCTTTTGTGAACTCTGAAATTTAAACGATAAATATTTTCACGCACATATTTTTACCTTTAAGTTGAAAAGTAAGTATTCATAAAATAATAAATCGTTTCGTATAAAGCCGAGATGTAACAAGAAGATAAAACTTTAGAATCTTTTAAGTCATTGTATGTATATTATGTTTTTTTAATACAACAATTTAATGAGTTAAATAATTATAATATTTAATTAGAAACGAATTAATAGTAAATTTTATTTCAGTATAATCGTCGCTAAAATGGAATTTTGAGTTATCTTCTGTTTCATTCATATAAATACAACACGGAGCTTGTATTATAAATTAAAACACAACACATGTTTTGCTCTACATAATACCTATATCCATTTTTATTAATAGAATTTTATTATGACGGTGTCAATTAAGAACATCACTAAATATTGATTAAAATTAAAAAGATATAAATAATTTTAACATCTAATTTCTACCCAGACCAAAGATTGCTATACATATTATTTATTAACTTGCTACACATATTATTTATTACCTAAGAGAGATCGTACGATTTCCAGCGTTTTTGGTGCAGTGTAGTTCAAATAAGGGATGTGAAGTAAGTTATTCGAAAGGAGATAGCGAGTTAAGGTTCATCTCTGTATTACAACGTGTTTTGACACGTGACAGCTAAAAATTGGCCCCTGGATTCCTTTAACTCAACTACATTTCACCAAAAACCCTCGAAGTTTAGTTAAAGGAATCCAACGGTCAGTTTAAGTTGAATCGAATAATAACACGTTGCAAAGGTGCATTTAGACCAAACGAACATTCGCTATTCTAACCCCACACTTTACGAAATTCGACCGTTACACAAAACGTGATTGGTTGATTTCGTAGAGCGGGCGATAGAACAGCGAATGCTCTCTTGGTCTAAATGCACCTTAAGACAATAACGAACCTTAACTCACTATTCTCCTTATAAATAACTTACACCATATCCCTTAATTGAACTACATTGCACCAAAAATACTGGAAATCGTACGATCTCTGGTTATTTAATATATTATAATAAAACAGTCTCGCAATAAGAACTTCACATGTCTCATTATTAACTATATTACTTCCATTTCATAAAGCGTTCAAAGAAAACGTCCAAGTCCCGGAGTAATATTAAAAATACTCGGCAAATATTTAATAATTCGGGTTGGGTCGGGATAGCATTTCTGGTCCTTTTTAATGTGGACCTTTTGTGGTGGCCCCGGGCGCTGGACCTAAAGGTCTGGTTAAGGGGCGAGAATACCGTGCCACAATGCCGCATGCCACAAGAGGATATTACTATAACTGTATTTTCATTGAAATTGCTATTTTTTCTTCTTATTAATCGGCTGAGCATCGTGAGCGTCATCGCAGCAGAATCACATAGTAGTGGGTACTATACTACTATGTGATTGTGCTGCCCATCATAAATATTCAATTAATGAGTGGTCAGTAACACTTCAATCCCTTAGACGACTGTTACGATATTCAAAGGAAGACTTAAGGTGGCAAATATAGGCGGCACCACGGGGCACCCTAGGTTAGGTTTTTATAATGTGTTTAATATTTTTTATTGTTTTTGTATGTTATTATTGTATGTTATTTTACTTTTATAACCATATTATGACAGCCTAAGAAAATATTGAAATAAAGAGATAATAATATATTGTACCCATGCGAAGCTCGGGCGGATCGCTAGTGGTAATATAATTCTGTAGCATAATGTCAATCTTCCTTTACCAGCCCTTTACTTATACAGTTGTCGTTTAGCGCAGGTGGTCATTCTGTTAGCAAATTAAGCCACGAGAGAATTTTCCCCGAAATTATCTCCACATAGTGGTCGGCCGGTAATTTTTCTCAGAAGCCCTTTTTGGCTTCTAAATGTTAACTGTAATTGTGTCCAGGACGACTTTAAACTGTTTTAACCTCATGTTGTTAGTGGTAGGTGAAACTAAAATGTGTTTGAGCGGTTTTGTTTGTTGTTCCAACAGCAACTTTTCTCATGTTACTCGTAATATTAGTTTGATAAAACTAGGTTTTTTTTCTGTCTTATGACGCGCTTTTTCATTCCTTTTACGTGAATAAAATGGTTATGAATTTTATTTTTCCAATTTTCTTAGTTATTGAAGAAATAATCCTAAGACTTAACTAAAGAGATGGAAATAAATATTTAATGAATAGTTCTGGGGACAACGAAACAAAAACATTCTAACATATCACATGGGTGTAAGAAGTACTATGTAAATACACCGTGTTTTTATTGATTTCCGTTAAATTAAAGGGAAGCTCATTTAGGTCAAAAATAATCAATTTGTCTAAGACACTAGTGTCTTAACTCTTACTTTTATTGAGTTATTAAAAAAATAAGTTTAATAACTGAACAAGTGTATTGCAACCTTTATTACATCCTAATGAAACTTATTTTGACATGTGCCGTCAGTAACCTGAGATCTTATTCTTAAGGTTTTCTCACACTTACCATTTCATTTATTATGTATGAAAACGAAAAAAAAAATGTTTTTCGAACCTGACTAAGAACAATATACCAGGCCCCAATTTCACAACATTGACAAGTCCTACAATTGTAAATCTACGGTTTCTCTAATAGGGAGCGTCTATAGGCTACAGTTACTGCTTACAATCAGAAGGGCCGTGCGTTTTTTTGCCACCAGCATAAAAAAATGTGCAGGAACTTTAATAAATCAGCAGTAAATAGCTACTTTTATGCGAAGCAAAATTACAATTGTCACAAAAATCACGACAATTGTAGTGAAATTCCGACATAAGCCGAACTGCATGTCGAGAATTAATGAAAATTGTACTAAACCTTCCGACAATTGTCACGGATTTCGGAAAATAAAAAGTAGTTTATTAACGATATAATAACGTTATTAGTAATAATTTTATGTTGGTGGCAAACAAGCACATGGACCGTCCGACATTAAGCGGTAGCCATAGCCTACGGAGGCCTGTGACGTCAGTAACAGTGATATTTTACAATTGTCACAATTGTAATTATGGTGAAATAGGCCACAGGTAGCTCCAATTAACGGAACAAGCAGCCTGTTAAATTTAACGGAATTCAAAAAAAACACGGTGTATAACTAAATAATTATAATATTAAGTGTATTTAGTCGGCGTAATCATGGACACAGCTAATATATTTCATGCTGACGCGAGAAATGAGCAATGCTTGCATTGTACAGTTTTCTAAGATAATGAAGTAGGTAAATTCACTAAACATTTTTAGATATTGTGCATAAAAATTCTGTCATTGATTATTGGATCGTGTATTCGAGTAATAATTGAATCACGTAAGTAATAATAATTAAATCCTGTTTTCCATTTTGTTACAGGTAAACATCTTGATTGAAATTACAAAAGAACACGAGTTTAACATATCGACAGAACGTAAGTTTAAAATTTTACATTTTCTTCGTGCGATAGAGCGAGGTCCTAATAGTATGATTCGGAGATGGTCGCAAGTATTTCGAAGAGTCCCTGTTCACGATTTTAGCTGACAGAAGAGTAAAACGGCAGTAGCAACATGTTACCATCAGTTTTGAACTTCCCCTGTCAGTCTTGTTGCAAACTTTGCCGCTATCGCATTAGTCTCAAGTTGCATTTAGACCAAACGAGCATTCGCTCATTCTATCCCCCATCATTATCATCATCATCATCATCATCAACCCGTTGCAGTCCACTGGACATAGGCCTCCCCCAAGGTACGCCACAGAGCTCGATCTGCTGCTTTATGCATCCAGTTTCTGCCAGCCCCCTTATGCAAATCATCCCGCCATCTAGCCAGAGGGCGTTCCACGCTACACGAAATTCGTTCGTTGCACAAGCGTGATTCATCAAAATTCGTTGATTTCGTAGATAGAGATAGAATGAGCGAATGCTCGTTTGGTCTAAAGCCACCAAAAGTGATGTCTTTACGACATTTACACCTCACATCTGAGATAGACGCTAAAACCAGTAGCGATACATACGAGTATGTAGGGTTGTCAATCAGACACTTCCACAAAAAGGAGGACCGGGATAACGATTC
>JALPQI010007210.1:0-55228 GCA_025490895.1 Thaumatotibia leucotreta | reverse complement strand
GTGGCCGACTCCAATATAGTATCATAAATTTGAGCAAATTCGTAAAACAACTATACAGGACTCTTACGCCGACCGTACAAATTTCGAGTCAATGCCCTTAGGGAAATATAAGACCGCGCGAAGAATTCTCTAAGGCGAATTTGGTGACGCACGTACGTGTAAGTACGGGCTTAGGAAACCCGCATCTGACTTAATAATCGGTATGTCTCTTACTTTATTTTCCTCTTTCAGAGGTTATTGACCTTGGAGCCATGTTTTATTTATTCAAGATAAAGACACCGGTGCTTATGAAATGATTAACATATTTACGACTGTGACATTTGATTGAGGATTTGATTATTACAAATAGGTATTTATGTATTGTATAAATGCATTGTGACTCATACTAAATCAACTATGTTAAAATGTACAATTCTACATAATTATGACGTATCTACCTAGTATACTATAAGCTTGTAAAATGAAAATAGTTCCTGAAGATTCGATACTGTGTTAGTGAAACTGTAGAAAAATATTTAATATTGCGTACTTGTATGTACTCTTAATGTTCGCAGTATTGGTACTGTTTGTGATATCTTCGTTGGTAGAGCAAAGGTACTCTTCCTGCTGCATTTCTGACATTTTCACTTACACCTTAAAACAAATAAATTATGGTGGTAGGAGCTCGGATATTTCAAATGTTCATACAATGCCAGTGTTGTAAGTGTAATGTGCAAAAATTATATAATTTTTTATTCAGTCAAAACTCAGATTAGATAAGATTATTAAAACAGTAGATTAGATGAGATAAGATAAGTTTTAGGAATGTACGTATACTTATTGTAGAAACACACTGCTTGTAATTTCGCTAATAATGTGAACTGTGTATTACTTTTACTACTCACAGAAAAAAATAAACACGAACAAAATGCAATAAATAAAACACTCGCTCACAGTTCAAGTAAAGTTTAAGTATTCACTCCATGCAGAAATTCGTTTGAAATTCGCTTCGAAATAAGAAAGTGCTTTGTATTTTGTACGGAATTTTTGGCGTTCGTACGCGTCGCGGCCTTCTCGTTGTGTTTAACAAAATGACAAGAACCTACGTGAACGATCCTTTTACCTCGTGCTCTTTCAAAATACGGCATTAAAATATTTCTTCTAAAGATTATTCGTGCTAAGCCAAGTACTCACGAGCAAAAAGGAGCCAGTTATGAAATGATTTCTAATATCCTCATTGATTTAAACCTGTATGATACCTACTTTACTCAAAATTATTATCATCATCATCATCAGCCTATCATAGTCCACTGCTGGACGTAGGCCTCTCCTATTAACTATGCGTATGGACGCATTAGGAGGTAAATGCCTATAATCGCCACGCTGGGCAAGCGGATTGGCGATCGCAGTAATGTGTCCATTATGATGACGCTGCTGCCCATCATCAATCTTTTATCAAAATTATTAATGGAATGGGATTTATACAATTATTTTAATAAGTTTATGTATTATTTTCCGAATAATGCATAAACTTATTACCTGACCTGATAGTCGGTATTTTAGATACGAATTATTTAAATTAAACGTATTGTGAAAACACAAATCAAATAATTTATTCACTAAATATTTTGATTTGTGCTTTTTATTTTTTTCCACGGTAGTCACACTACTTAATACTATATAAATTATTTAAATTAAATTTAATGTAAGTTTATCTTTAACAGCAATCGTTTAATATTTTGCACTAGGTTTCTTTTGACCCAATAATAACTAGTATACAGGGTGATTAATCCAAATGGGTCAGTATGGAGATTTTGGAAACCATAACAGAATGTAGTTTTTTTTTACTAAAATCGATCTCATGGTTCCAAAGACAAGATTCCGCTATCTGTTTTGGTTTCCAAAACCTATTTAATCGTATATAAAAATCGCAATTGTGCCACAGCGTTGCTGTTATACATCCAGAAACGAAACCGAAAAATGAGATGTAACGTAATAAATCTGTAAGAAAAACCTTCGAAGATTAGTCTATCCTAGGGAAAAGGGTGTCCTATTTTCATGAGATCGCAACCCAGATAGATGATTGCAGTCATTACCAAGCACAGATGTTCAATGTTCGTCTCTAAAGTTTCCCTCGAGAAATAATGTTCACACTCCCCGCTTTGTGGGAATGATCGTATGCCCAGAGATAAGTTGGTAACAAAAACTACCATTTGGTTTGATGATTTTAATTGATGATGATTGTTACTTAAACACGGAGTTACTTTAAATATATTATGATTTAGTAAGAAATTGCAGCTCATGAAAGTCGTGAAATAATGTGCCTTAATCGGTACCTCTGAATAAAATTACGTTGGAATGTATTTTGTCTGACTAGGGAAAAGCAGAAGAAAACATTTTTTTTTGCGAATTAATTTTTATTTTCTATGGACGGTTTGTCTAATTAAGCAACAGGCCCTATATAAAGATAATTAATTCGTGAAATTGTTTTATTCTCTTAATCAAAATACTATAGTGAATGAGCCCTTAAACAGGTCACCACTATTTTTATTACGCTACGCTAGTTACTACTCCATTAATGGTTGAAGATGATGAATTTCACTGAATTCACTTTGCCAAATAACTACTAAGTTTGAATTAGCTCATCTGTATCAATGTCTTTGAATCTGACATAGCGTTTAAAAGGTTATTGCCCGTCTCCATATGACTAGTCTCTAGTGACAATGATCGTATTACGGAACCCGGTCGGATCCCTAGGGGAGGGATTCCTGGCCGCTGGCATGTGCGATCTGGGATCTCGGGGATGGCCGTGGTGGTTTTTGTTCGGTAAGAAGGCACGTGAAATACATGGACGTGCCTAGTTGCGAAGCGCCTTCATTTTCCGCACAATTGTAGTGGCAATATGATCCGATTATTTATAGTGCTCGGCGGCTATGCATTGGAATTTAAAAGGATGGAAAATGTGGAAAGAAAGCTGCTTAAGGTTTCTGTAGAAGAATAATGGCATATGCGGCTATCCATTTTGTTCTTATTGTTTAGACAGAGTAAAGAAACTATACACAATAAAGTAGATAGGTATTTGTTTAACTAAGTAATTCTACCGCGTGTAAATCTAATACGGGCGATCAATTAAACCAAGCATGGTATTCATCAGTGTAATGGTGGATTACGAGGTTTTTTCAAGTGACACTTAATTACAACCCCACAGATTTTTTTAAAGATTTTTGTAGTAGCAATGTAGGTACAAACATTTGTTACAATTGATATGGCAATTCGAGCGTTTAAGTTTTTTTTTTTTATCTAAATGTACTTATTATATCCTAAACTAACACCCGTTAAGAGCTTCGCCCATATTAAACTTACACCCTGTATAGGTATAATTGAATTATAATATCCTCAACGCCAAATTATTTACATTAACCTGTCAATACGTTTTAATCTATCGAACGCTTATTAATGTCGTCACCGTGATGGCTTTGGCAGTAATATTCGCAGTGAGCTCACAGGGTTAATCTGTTTTCATTTTAAAAGCACTGTCCGAACCGGTTATTTTCTACCTGAAGCTTAACACAATTTTAATTAAGTAATTAACACTGGATCCTCGGTTTTAACGAAGAGGTTGAGAGATAAACGTAATAGTAAATAGAATTATGATTAAATAATATTTATCATCATCAGCCTATGATAGTCCACTGCTGCACGTAGGCCTCTCCAATTAACTATGCGTATAGACGCATTAGTAGGTAAATGCCCATAATCGCCACGCTGGGCAAGCGGATTGGCGATCGCAGTAATGTGTCCACTATGATGACGCTGCTGCCCATCAACAATCTTTTATTAAATAATGGTAAGTGACACTTCAATCCCTTAGTCGACTCTTACGACACCCGCAGGAGGAGTTGGGGTGGTGACAAATGTATTCTTACTGCCGTCACCACACGGCAATAAATAATATTATAGGTCAGAAACTTAACTAAAGGATTGTGAATGTATACTAAAATTATATTTCACGCGGGTTACCCACGTTTTAAGTTGAAAAATGCTCGAGATGTTTCGCTCCATACATAAGGATCTTCTTCAAGAGCCAATCGCTATGGCTTCGAGCGACGATATAATTTTAGTATGAATGAGTCTCACGAGAGTTTTGTCTTTAAAAGATTGATTTCGAAGCTTCAAACACTTTACAGGGTTCGTTCGTGGTCTATGGGTGACCGCAATAATCAGTTAAATCGTTTTATTTCATGAGTACTCGTTAGTTACCGAATAAAATATTGAATTCGGGAATTAGACTGCGTCGTCCGCCGCATGCAAACAGTGTCAATTGCCTGGCAACCTCATACTTTGATACGCCGACCGCATTTGGCTAACAACGAAGTACCTACAATTGCTTCTTAAACTCCAGTGTCAACTCCTTTATACAAAATATATATATTTAGTACAAAAATAAATAATTGAATCATTCATAATTTCCTTTTCCTAAAAGTAGTTTTAGGTGGCGTAGGACATATTCACCACAAAGTCTACAAACAATAATTTTTAGAATCAGTGTTATTTAGACAATATTTCCCAAAAAATGTCTGGTACTCGTTAAGAAAAATGTATAAACAGAACCATTTAATAGCGAATATGCGCCACATTGTTGTTAAGTGAATAACATGGTTGAGTGTACATAAAGGTCTGCGGCGACACTCGAACAAACAGCCATAATGTAAGTAATAACATGAAATTGTATTGTAGCCCCGAGACCCACGGCAAACACCCCGGTCGGCAATTGTACGAAATCACTGCAATTTCGCTGGCTACTTGACCACTTGGCCCTTTAATTACCACTATAGGCATCCTTAGATCCCTACGTATAAATGCTTGGGCTCATCCAGAAATCACGTGATCATATTTTAGTATACCTACTTTGTTTCCGATACCCTTCTCCCCGTTGGTCATATTTTGATGATTGTAACTAGGTTGCTAGGGTGGAAATTTCGATAGGATCACTTGACAAATAACGAATAAATGAATAAAGAAATATCATGGCACAAATTGACAAAACCGATATAGTTCCACGGTAAGCTCAATCAAGGTTTATTTAACGACGATACATGTATAATATCCACATCTTTGTGATAAACACAGAAAATACTCGCCGGGATTCAAACTGGGAACCTCCAGCTTCGTAGGCCGGATCATTATGCAAGCGCTGCGCCG
Source organism: Thaumatotibia leucotreta (assembly GCA_025490895.1). NCBI lineage: Eukaryota > Metazoa > Arthropoda > Insecta > Lepidoptera > Tortricidae > Thaumatotibia > Thaumatotibia leucotreta. The sequence continues at coordinate 50,047 of JALPQI010007210.1, read as the reverse complement.
CTCTCCGCAGAGTGCGCGACAGCCACCACAGCCTCCTACTCGTATCTGTCATAGGAAGCAGGTGGGACAGTGGCATATTGAGGCACTGGACTTCCTTACATGTTACTTGTACTAATAATCTAGTTTTGTAAGTATTTTGTGTTCTAGCATATATTATTCAACATACTATGGACTGTCTGTATGGTTAATTGTTTGAAATAAATGTATTTTTTTTATTATGACTACCAATTAGGCTATGGAGGTTGAATTATGATACGGGTACCATAACCATCTCACTCGCTACAAATATTATTCATATTTTATTGTGTATATGTTTTAATACACCGTCTCAAAAATAGTCACGAATTTATCATAAAAATCAGTTTACTTTGAGTTCGTGAAATTGTTGAATATATTTGTCTGTTTTGGTTTAGCCGCGATGTAAAACATTGTGAATTTACAACACAATACATTTCGGTCAAAATCGATCACATGATTTCTGGATGACCCCAAACACAGTCAAGAGACCAATGGTAGCCCTTATTACAATGCACATAAAACGTACATGTGGTCAGTTGTGTTGCCGATAGTACTATTGGTAACGCGATGGTTGACCTTAGCTGCGGACAGCTAATTCATCTGACACCAATGTTAGTTGATTACGTTGGGACAATGCTGCCTTTTGTTTAAGTAAGGTTCGCATAATTCGCATCCAATCAATAAATGCTTGCGTAATGTAAAGATAACCTATTTAGCTTCATTAATACACAATGTTCCGATAATTGTCCCCAAACTTTGTAGCGGGTTCAAACGAGTTAATACACAGTGGGCTCTTATAACCCGCAAGATTTTAACCACGCGTTTTTGATGTAAATACAAAAAAATAATATTATATCAGTTTTGTCATATTGTCTTTTTTTACTATTTTTGAATGTATTTTAACATTAATAGTAAATGTTATTCATAAAACTGGCACTTAAAATGAGTTAAGTTTACGTTTTTTTTACGAAAACATAATTTTTTAAAGGTTTCATTTTTCACTTTTTGACATATATTAATGAGGTTAGTGAGACTATTCTCCATAATGGCATCAACGCCGTTAAAAAGACCTTTTGTACTGAGTAACAATTAGAAAATATGTTTGTTTCAATTGATAATAATTTTGAAACTAGACGATATCCAGAAAAGTTTATACGACATTATAGTTTCTAAATGTGGTCAGGAATACACTGTTAAAATCGGTCGGGTTTAAAAACAGCCCACGGTGTGTAACTCGGCACGTGTTATTATTGTTTAAGTTACGAAATCGTGTTAAGATTATTATGTTGTTAGGTATTAAATGTAATTTTTTTTCAAAGAAACATAAGAATCAAAAAAAGTATTAACAGTCAAATTCAAAATAAAGGTGTAAACTAAAATGGTCAAAAATGACCCAGTGCACTTTAATTCGGTGTAATAAGAACGTCGTAACTAATTTATAAGAGGATTCTTTCGATACATACTTTTGCATTTGCTTATACATATATCTACCTACCACCATCTTACTTCAAAAGGCATTGCTTACTTTATATGAGAATCGTGGCAAACCACACAGATGTAATATAAGCCGTTCGCAATAGTATCGAAAGACGAAAACTATGTTACAGCATGTTACGTATATTCCTGTTACTATTCCGATACAGAGAACAAAATAGAGTTGAACTGGATTTATGAAATATTTGTCTTCGTTGTGTTTTCTTGATCTTAGGCGTGTTCGTTTTGGAGTCTCACGTTTCATTAAAAACCTACGTGTTCGATATAATGTTTATGTTCATCCAAATGATCATATTGTAAAATAATTAATATGAATGTCTCGACTTCTATCTTCGCTTTAGTTAAATAATTGTATTTGTTCCGCAAAAACTTGAAAAAAAACATATGTGTTTTAGTAAACACACAATAGCACAAACTACATTTTTTAATTCTAGTTATCTCTCACGGTTTAGGAAGACAGTTAAATTGGTAAAATATACCAATGACTACTTAATAGTTAATTGTAACGTGACTGTACTTGATGACCATTGTAATCAGATCCACTCTGGCTCACTCAACTGTATTAGCTTTGTACAGTCGCCATCAGATACAGGGTGCTCATAAACATCTGAGTAGGTCTCTTTTGCCATGTTTTAAAGTGCCTGTTCAGATCCCATTTTTCAGCAGTTATATCCGATGGTGGATGCATACTCATAAGTTACAGCCTTATCACACGAATCCCTTGAGAGATGCAAGAACTTTTGGATGTATTGGTAGACGTAGTTGACAACTACCAAGATATCCAAAAATTGATGAGATACCCACGGAAATCGGGTAATATTTAATGTTGCCACCGAAGTCACGGCGTTTGAAACGCTCGGAGAAATGCCCTTTTACAACTGCGGTTTTCCGAATAATATGTTGGTTTTTTTCTTTGCTCGTAGCATTGGGACGGAATCTTTTTACAAATTGGATATCTGTAGGCTGATGATGGTCGCGTGTTAGTCATTTATCTGCGTTGCCGTCACATTCTGATAAGTAAGCAAGTCGGACTACCAGACAATCAGCACTCCGGCATCGCTTCATGGTAGGTATTCCAAAAATACGCACGAAGCGTTTCGCTTCAACTTTCCTTATAGGAACTGCCAAGAAGTGGAATGCCTTGCCCGAATCTGTGTTTCCGCATGTGTATAATCTGAATATCTTCAAGGCAAGCGTGAATATATAGGTATCTCATAGGTAAGTGTACTCCGCCGTAGACTGCATCATCACTAGCAGGGATGATCGTGGTCAAACGTCTACCTGTTATGAATAAAACAAAAAAAAGTAGGTGCGACAATGACGGGTAACACGATAAACGGTAAAAATGCGCGACCATCGAAAGCGTAACGTTTTGCCTTATCTACCTTTGGAGAAGTTTTTTTCATAAAACCATACTGAAATATATCTCAAAGTTCATCGAACGTGTTGGCTGGCGTCGCAACGATCTCTAATCACGTTATTAATGAAATCCCCGAATCCGACTTAATGAAAATTCCGCCGATCTCCCATGCCCCCACCTCCCGCCTGGACACGTCAATTTCGTCTCCCAAATGGATATTTTATCACGCGCATTAATGTGATATTGTAGCTTAGAAGAGGAACGTCTAATTTACCAAGTTTTTGGTAATGACTCTTGCTGGGTAGGTTACGTCGATAAATTGGTTTCATTACAAGTTTTTACTTGATACTTAGTTTCACCTGTTAAGGGTGTGTGATCAAAATCTTTAAATTAAGTTTAACCTATTTTCAGTTCAGTATTGGATTTAGCTAAATGTTTATGTTCATACCTAAACGTAATAAGTTACACGAAATATAATGAGTTTTACAAACTTCTGAAATATACCTAACTAGTCCCAATAGGGTCATTTGCAGTAAATGTGTTGCAAAAAAAAGTATGTCTCTAATGTCAAGAAAATAAGTATGTAAATTGAGGTTTCTCACTTTAGTTACTCCCATACTAAAGGTATGAAAAATTCTGTAACAAATTTGAGATTTTTTTATCACTTTCGTTACATTTAGTATGGGAGTAACTAAACTGAGTAATCTCAATTTACATACTCATTTTCGTGACATTAGAGATATACTTTTTTTGTTCCATAACTGAAAAGTACGCACGATGTCGAGTAAAATGGTGTATTACAGTCCATGATCGCATATAAAAATTAAAAGGTACACATTTACTGCAAATGATCCTATTACAATAAAATCGTTATATTTTATCAAAAGTGAAAAAATAGATAAAGTCTTGTCTATTTAAGCTAGTCCATGTAAAATATTAGCAAGTGACTTGTTCTTTTACTACTGATATACTTTGCTATCAATCCGCCAAATGATGTGTTCACTCATTTTCATTAATCATACAATTTTGACAAGTTTTCTGCAACGTTTTATAAAACCACGAAGAGTAATTGTCAAAAAATATTGTGTTGTATAGTAAAAATCATGACACAGAGAAAACATTTTGAAAAATAATGTAATACGCGATAAATATAATAAATTCAGAGCAGCTTTTTCATGTAAAGAAATAACCATATACATACATATTTTGTATGACTATTTAAATTTTGCAGTCGTTTCGTATCAGACATTTGTTTTAATTGAGAACTTATTAGGCTTTAACTTTGTCCACTATTTCAAAATGAGCCTCTACGTACTTTGACGTGGGGACCCATCGACATGGGGTATGCCCATGACGAAACATGAAAGAACAACGCACGTTCTGGTGCCCATGCCCTTGATTTAGGTATAATTTAGTTCAAGAATCAATATTATCAACATGTAATAATACGTACCTAATTAGTTGCTTATGCTTTGATGAATGTAGGTAGCAATTATTGAATTTATTTATTGTATTGACTATAAAAAGTCATAACCATGGGCCATAAATCTACAATGATCCAGATTATTCTAGATTTATGATGCGGACTTTAGCTAGCTAAAGCGCCGTGTGTACACACTGAATTAGTCTGGATATTTGCATTGACATCGGTCGTCAACTGTCATGTCATCTAAACAATAATAGTCCGTGCTAACTTGAATGCAAATTGGGATGTAAATGGCTTTGCTTCTCAATACAATAAGGACTTATGAATAAAGAGTAGTTGTATATTTATGACGTTTTGGTTTGGATCCGTTCTGTAGCACGTAGCAACTTAACGCGGGATAATTAGTATTCTGTGTCTATAATACTAAAACGATGCCATTCTGGCCATGAAATTGCAATATCTTTCTTTGGAGCAAATATACAAGCTATGGTACAAGAATACATAGTTTCTTGACTTTACTTTAGAATAAACTAGCTTCCCGCCCCGGTTTTGCACGGCTACAATAATAAATAATAAATAAATATCTTGGGACATCTTACACAAATCAACCTAGTCCCACGGTAAGCTCAATTAAGGCTTGTGATAATGTGGGTAACTACTTGGCGACGATATATATAATAGATAGATAAATATAGATAAAGCCTAACAACTTACTATTTGACCCTCGCCATGTTGCGGATTTTCAGTGACACTAATTTATTTTACTGGCAATGATTACTGTTTGACATCAGCGGCCCTACCGCAAAAATCGAAATTCGTAAATTTCGAGGATTTGTCTCTCTCACTCTAATGACGCCTTCGTTTGAGTGACAGAGAAACATCCTCGAAATTTACGAATTTCGATTTTCGCGGTAGTAGGCCAGGCGTTGAATGTCATCGAATGTCACCGATGTAAACAAAAATAAAATATATCGCGACTTAAACGATTTCATCATAAAAATGCCGAAAAAGATACCAATAGAAGCAAGAAAAATCGTCTTAAATACAATAAAATCTTTAAACCAAAGAAAGGACGAAGGATTGAATAGTATTCCATTGGAAAATGTTTTGCAATTGGTTACTGACATGACATCACATTATTGCCATAGGTAAACTGTTTGTAGCGACACTGTGTCAGGGTCAAATAGAAAGTTGTTAGGCTTTACTTAAATACATAGACAACCATGACCAAGGAACAAATATTTGTGATAAATAAATACACAAATAATGCCCTCGCCGGGATTCGAACCCGGAACCTGCAGCTTCGTAGGCAGGGTTACTACCAACTAGGCTACGGAGGCTGACATACAATACTAATACTAAAATCTTCCTCTTGAATCACTCTATCCATTAAAATCGCATCAAAAAGATTTAAGTATAGTTGCAAAGTGACCATCATTTTCAATAACTGACCGACATTTATTATAAATGACCATTCATTAATGACATCCAAGGTGAACAGCTTGATTTAGAGAAATAAAAAAATATTAATATTAAGACGGAAAATTAACGTCAATATAATTGGCTATGTATAGTTTCATGAAGTCGTGAATATTAAATTTTTCCCTGTTAGCCATCTTCTTAAGGTTCAAGAAAATGCGGCTCGGGAGAAAATTTATTATAAATGACCGGTCATTTAGAATAAATGTCGGTCAGTTATTGAAAATGACGGTCACTTTGCAACGCTATTTAAGCATACATAGGGATATAGCAACAGAAAAAGTGACTTTAATTTATACTATGTGTTTATAAAACAAATATGGAGTAGACAAAAAATCAACTATAGTGAGCGGTTTTGTAACAAAACATCACTGTGTCGCTTGCCATAAGACTGGAGACTAGGTTGTTTCTAAAATCTTCACAATTGTAAGTTACAACTATTTAGATCAATAAGAATAAAAATAATTTATTTCAATAATCTCAATTCTAATGCTAATGATATGCATAATTATTGTATCAAAGAACTTAATTATTACTTGTGCCTAAACTAGGATCATATGTCCTGTATCTTACGCAATACAATAGTTTTGGAAATGACAATAGTTTAGTGACAATAGGAATATGCAATACAATACAAATCTTTACCGTTAGGTAATATCATTATGATTATCACACACATAATTTAGAAACATTTCCATGTGAGATGCAATAATATTAAAATGTAGGTACTTACTACTTAAGCACATTCCTGAACACAACCCCAGGAAATTATGAAGCACGCTTGCTTAAGTCCCGGTTTATTTAATGCCTCGTGAAAACAGCGACCCTGAATTCAGGGGTCTGGTAATTAATAAAGTAATTATGCCTTTTAACCTGAGCAAAGGAGTGTTATAAAGTTGGGAACCTTTAGCGGTCTGTGGTACAGCCCTGAGGCGACGGCCGCTTTGAGTCAGTCATTGTGGAACAGCTTGGTAACTTTTTAATCCCGATGGAGAATGGTGTCCATGTGTCTGTTCTGTTTGTGGCATCGTAGTTGTCGGATTAACCGCGCTAAGGAAATATTACTTTTATATATATTAAAGCATTTGCATACTTATTACTTAATACTTATCTGGATACGGCCGTAATTGTAAATTTGTAGCCCTAGTGAAAAAGGGTATTTATACACCGACTACGTGTATAAATACCGGCCATTTCGAAAAACGTTGCATATACTTACCTATAAGGATTTGAACTAAACTTATACCGTTTTCACAAACCACAGAGACCCTTTTACCCTTTTACCATAACGCCACATAAATATTGAATGTCATTAAACGAAGAAAAAAATATGTACTAACTTTCGAGGTGAAATTCAAACCCTCGTCTTCAGCTTTCGCGGCTGATGTCTAAACCTTATAGGTACCCGTATATATATTATTATGGTTGTGTATGCATACTTGTATATCCAAGGTGACCAAAAAATTGCCTAGTCGGTTCTGGAAGTTTCAAATGATTTTTAAATATATTTTGGATGGTTTGGTGTCTCTTTAGCCGTTTAACGGGCAAACTCAAAAAAATCCTGGGCTCCAGCCTCAACGCCATTATATATTACGAAAAATTCTGTACAAGAAAAAAAATACAAAAAGATTGAGCTATAGGGTGGTCGTATTTCAGACCGGTGCCCTATGAAGGGTTAATGTTCTTTATTTTTATATTTTAGTCTTTTAAATTTTAATGTGTTAATTAGTTTTAATATTGTATTTCAAACACAATACTTGCATTATCACAGAAAAATACTATGACTATGCTTATTCTCCTTCTCAAGACCTCACTATTTCACTTATTATTCGACCACCCTAAATAATATATATATTTAGCACACTATGCGCACCTTTTACCTTGATTGTACGTAGTAACAGCGCTGTCACGCTCACATCTTTGTTTACTAATTGCTTTGATGTGATATAGTGCTCGGAACGTGTCCTGGGTCCTGGGTATCGTCTTTAGTGCGGCATAGGCTATTCAATTATTAGAGGTATTTGGTATTTGGGAGTGCTGCATGCTCGTTGACTGGCTATAGTCTTTGTGGCTGGGGTTCATAAATTTAATGGAAGTCAATAGGTACCTGACCAAGAAATTCTACTTTTTGAAGTTTATTATTATTCTACGTTTTAATCTACATATTTTGGGTAAGTATGCAATATTTATGAGTAGGTATACACCAATTCAGTATGTATCATACTTTTTTGGCAATTCAGTTATGGTTATGAAAAAATACGTATACAACCCGACACGTACGTAACCTATCTACATATTTATATGGCGATTTTATTATGTATTATTAAGTATTGGCAGATATTTTGATTTATACCTTATATATTTTAGTTTTAGAAATTTCAATTACATTTTGTTAAGTATAATGTCACGTTATCGTTATTTATTACATTAATTTCGTGCTTTTACTCGGAATGAATTTCCGAAAAAATTCGGAACAAAATAAGGTGTATATAAAATGCTCAAAAGTATGTCGCAGTGCACTTTAGTTTTGTGTAACAATAAGAACGTCGTAACATATTTATAAGAGGATTCCTTCGATACATATTTTTGCACTTGACTATATATAATTTATTGTATAGTTTAGTATCCTCATAAAGCGTATTTATAAGATATTTGGTCCTATTAATCCTATAAATACTGCCCTAATCTAGTAGCATTTTAATAGCGTCGTAAAAGAAACCAAAATAGCCGTTTAAATTTATAACATCACACAAAATGATCTGCGCTATAACGATTACCCTTGAAATTGTCTGTAGATTATTGTAACTGAACTGAAATAATTAAAGTACATAATTATATTGTGACCAAAAAAAAATTGGAAGCCAAGAACTAAAAAAGACAAAGATGCAAACCAAAGACCAGAAGGGAAAAAGGCCCTTTGAGTCAATGGGAAAGAACCAACACGGCGTTGGAAAGACAAGAATGGAAAAATGGAATGGACAAGTATCGAAGGAAACATGTCGAAGAGATTTGGAATAGGCCTACGGAGGATGTTAATGATATGACTTAAGTTAAACCATAAATTCATTATATTTATGATTTGAAAAACAGAAATAAGCAAAAAATATTTTGGCGAAATGTTACGAGATCACCAGTGTTCAAAGTAATTTATAGCAGGTAGCTTTATTAGCGTCACGAGTTGTGAACACTAATATTGTATTTACGCCTGGATAGTATAATAATTTTCAGTGCTTAAAAACATTAACAAAATTGTCAACATTTATTAAACCAGAAAAGAACCAGCCCCCTGGGACTGAACTGATGACCATAATTTACGTTGTTAAACAAAGCGTAAGCGATCATTTATACTTGTTACAGTTTTATTCGCCTTATTTATGGGTTGTAAATCACGACTGAAGCTTGCCAGCCGGGCGGGTATACGAGACATGTGTCGAAAGCTGTACAATTAGGCAGACAGAACAATCCTGAAACTGCCAATCACTATTGATTGAATAAATTCAGACGGTGTTTCATCCCAGAAGTGTGCGATGTAAATTTATAGCTTAGGTATGTATCTAAACGAGAAAACAAGCAAAATTTAGAAATAATGCAGTAATGTTAATAAACTTTGACACATAATTACGATATACATTTTCTTTCGTGTCATTTCTGATATTTCCAGTACCTACAATATAGAATAATTTTTCATGACGGATGGGCACATCAATTTTCACTATGGATTTCTTTAAATATAATGAACTTCCAATACGCTCTGTAGTTCTGTTATTTTACCATTTATCATAACAGAGGCTACAAGGTTAAAATTAGCTTATTTGAATCCTAGCCGATCTGTATCACCCAAGCCACCAATTCATTTCATTTTCAATTATATTAATTGCTGAACTCATTTAAAGATACGCCTCATGTTATGCATATCCCCAACAATCTGTGCAAATAAATTTCAATTTAGCGCACAAACAGACGGCGGATTTGTTTAGAGGATCCTATTCCAGTCACGTACGAGTATGGCGATGCGGGCTTAATGCCGGGATTTGGGCCTAATCCACCGAATGGAGAAATACTCCACATTTTAAATCAATGCTACACTTGATGGTGGTCGGATTAGCGTCAAGTTCCTGTGACGTAAGTCGATGACGTCTGAATGCGTGGCTGAGTTACTATCCAGCATTTATCGTCCATTTAGGCCTAATCCACGGAACGAAATAATACACATTATTAAATCAATATTGGAACACGGATTAGCACAAAGTTTTTGCGGAGTAAGTTGTTCACGCGTACAATATCTACGTAGCTGTTCATGCTTAGGTACACGCTTTATTTTATGCAACACATACTGGTAGGTACATAGACTTGAATATATTTAATTGGCGCTATATTAACATAATATGCTAATTTATGTAACATAGGTACGTGCTAAACAATTAGCTAACCATTCTTAAAATTCATACAATGAGCCGATTACTTAGGAAGCTATCGAAATTACTCTTCTGTCGGTCATCATTAAAATTAACCGTCGTAAACACAGGAAGGCCACGATACGCCAATCACGCATGGCCGTACTTTTGTTCAGACAATACAGAATTAAAGCCATAAATTGGTTCCAGATTAATATGTATGACATTAATTTACATATTGTATTGCTACTGAATCACATAAATTACTTTAGGATTTAGTAAAATAAAGTCATATATTAATATTATGCAAAAGTTACCAGCCTGCTGCATCTCATTTATTTGTAATGTGATGATGTGACTAGTGACTTTCAACAAAGAACGAATATTGATTCCGACTTCCAGTGACGCTGCCGGCGAGATTAGACGTTCCGATTTTCTTTCAATAATAGATATTTACATACGCCGTGCAGCTATTCCTGCTTCAACAATAGATTTATACTTGCAGGTTCGTATTGTGCGGGATGTCGAGTAAATCAGAAGGTTTTGTCCGACTATTGTCTGGCAACAAACGGACAAAAGCTATTTCATTTCTGAATTGAACCAGTCAATTTACTGATTCCAAATACGATTGAGGGAAAGTCGTAAATACCTAAACCCTAAACATCAATTCTTTCAATGAACTTTAATGATTTAAGGTATTGCAATGTTGACCGCGTTACAAGGGATAAAAATAAACTTATTTTACACTATTACATATTAGTTGATATTACCTTTATTGAAATTACATATATATTATAAGTAAATATGTTTAATTTTAACGTTTACGATATACCGAAATCGATCTGTCTTTATTGAACTAAATAAATGAAATCAGTTGATTTGTCGTATTTTTGATCTGCGTGATTGTCTCATTTCCGGCTATCGGACAAGTTACATTTCTGTCTTCATACAATTAGCAGGGTCAGGTCATGCTCGCAAACTACCCTAGATTTACTTTTCCTTGCACTTTATAAACATATTAGCGCATCAAACGGGATTATAAATATTGCATTAGGGAATTTAATCGGACTGTAACTTATAACTTGATACTTAGTAAAATATTTTCACTTACCACTTCTAATTCATCTTCTAGCTCATCTGTTTCAGAATCTTTAATACTATTCGTCTCTTCTTGGATATTTGTCAAGTAAATACTGGGTCTTATGGACACCCGATTTCTAAACTTCGTCTGTCTCTTCTGAGACTCGATAACCTCTACCGAATTATCATTGTTAGCAAATTGGTCATAAAAATTGTTAGCGTTCTCCTGTTCCTCAAACTGTGCCACTTTGTCTTGAAATGATTTTCGCTTCGCCTCGGAAGAGAGTCGTCGTTCAGTCACTCGTCTGAACTCATCGGAATGACGCCCAGTTTCAAAAGCGAGCACAGCTGGAGAACGATATTCATATTCTAAATCGAATCCCCTGTCTTCAAATAAGCTTTTAAATTTGGCCCAACATCCCAAGTTCTTTTCTTGTTCTTCTTCTCCATTTTCGAAGTCTGCTTCAATGTGGTTACTACGAGTATTATTTAATTTATTTGCCATAGTGAGGTAAATTTACTGCTTCCTGATGAGGTAAATGAGGATTATCCAAAGGAAGTATTATATTAATCTGGTTATTATCCGATAATACCGTGATTTTTTAATGACGGAGTGTAGCACGATTTCGATAGCGGAAACCATATATCTACTGGAACATTGAATCAATGCCAATGACTCAAATGAAGGTAATCGTCATAGCTAACGCTATTTGATTACTATATGATAAATTAAGCTCGTGACGGTCAGCATTAGTTCTACTATTTTAATCACTATTCTTCAAAACTTTATTCACTTCATTTAGTTCGATTACAAAAACATGTCCTAGCACTGATCACATTTTGTATACATTTTAATGTTTTTAGTTTCATGCACTGATTTATGAATGTATTTATCAATTGAATCACTCGCAAACGTTTGCGCAACCACGAACGCCAAGAAAGACTAGTACAACAATTCATAATAATGATTGTCTTAATGTTCGATAGTCGTGATAAGAATATATCACCCACATTATCAATCAGAGACCTACTGATTAAAATATTTAATCATTGATTTTCATCAGCATGCCGAAGTATTTTGAATCAGTTATCACAATCGCCGCTGTTAACCTAGATAATAGACAAGAGACCTTCTATGCGTAGGTACCTTTATATAACTACTGACAAATGAGAATAATTTTTATTTTATTATAACTTGATTAAATTTTGTTTCATCGAACATAGGTATTTCAAAAGTTAATTAGTATAGACAGTTGCATTGCTATTTGATTTATACCAACCTGAGCAAGAGCAACATTATTTTCCTATGCCAGATCTTTGCCAAAGTCGCCAAATACTTATTAACATCCACTTTCGTATCCAAAAACATGTTGTCTGTTTATTTTCATCACACTTGCTGTCTAAGCGCGCCATTGCTTGCGCGTGTAGCGGGAGTAATAGAAAAGTGATATTCTCTAGTGAGTAATAGAAATGTCAGTACGTCATTTAATAATATTATGTCTTAAAACTTATTTTTTGGTTGGCAAGTGTGATGAAAAACATTGTATGCATCACGGTTGGTAAGCGGAATACTAACTCGAATCATAAAAGCCCTCCGCCTAACGGCGTCGGCCTTCTAACACTCTCGTTAGTAATTCCGTACTTACCTCCCTTGATGCACAATGTACTATTTTCACTTTTTCAGCTTAACGTTGGCCTCAAATTGTAACCACTTTAATAAATAGTTGTTTCCCCATTCGTGAGTAAACTCGTTTTTCATGTAAATTGCATCCCAGGCTTACCGAGTACAAGTTCCGGCAAAACATCCGGACGCGTCGTACTACAGTATTGCTGAACTAATCCGCTTGAAGGTTACACTAGTGCTACTGTATCTATCACACAATCGTTTTGATACGCTCGTTTGAAAACTGTATGTAGCTGCTAATGAAAAATATTTAGAAAATGTTCTAAAATAATTTGTCTATTGTCTTTCAAAATACAAAACTGGTGTTTAAGAGTTTTAGTGTGTGTAAAATGGAATAAATTTCTTTGTCAATTATCAATTCCGATGAAAACAGTTTTATGATCTAAGGTAAGGTGGGAAAAGATGAAACGGTTTTTTTAATGGAGTAAGACAATTAAAAAGCTACCTGCAGACGCTGTTCCAGAAGGGCGACTTTTTACCTCATATAAAACCGTTTCACCTTACCCCACCTTACCTTATTTTTAACATTCCTTTTTGACACCTGCCGCTAGCTGATGCCGAGAGTAGACAAAAACTTAGTTAGACCTAATGGATCTTCATTTCAAAACCGAGGAAATACCTAACAACAAAAAGTAGGTACCTAAGGCTTGTGGCAAAATGAGGAGACTTCTAATTCAGTCTATCATCATAATTATTGAGCCCTAGGGATTGCCCTAATCTACAAACGTGATTCAGTTTAGAACCTAATCTGATAATTGTGGTCTGTCATTTGAATAGAATAACTTTAAAATTCAAGCAATCAACATACAATCCGACACTGAATTGCATTAAGAGATTACTATACCGTAGCGGCCGTGGCAGGTACCAGCGGGACTACTACTTTTTTCTGCTATAGGTGGCAAACGAACAGACGAATCACCTGATGGAAAGCAATTAACGTCGCCCATGGACACAGGCAACACCAGAGGCATCGTAAATGCATTGCCGGCCTTTAAGGTGAGAGTACGCTCATTTCTTGAAGGTTTGAAGGTCGTATCGGTCCGGAAACACCGCTTGCTACAGTTCGTTCCAAAGTTTAGTTGTGCGAGGCAGGAAGTTACGAGAAAAGCGCACAGTTGAGGACTGCCAACCATCTAAATAGTGAGAATGGAAATATTGTCGCGTAGGGCGGTGGCGGAAAGAAGCGGCAGATATTAATCCGAACAAATCCTCGGAGATAGAAAACGCAGAGCGAGGTCACATCTCTACGCAGCGCCAGGGGATCAAGGCGATCAGAAATACGTAGGCAGTTGACAATTCGAGCTGATCTCTGTTGGATGCGGTCTAGAGGGAGAAGCTGGTACTTTGGTGCCCCTGCCTAAAGATGAGAGCAGTATTCCATATGCGGGCGAAACTGCGCCTTATAAAGCAGTAGCTTCTTCGAGGCTAATTTGGCCTTACCCTCTAGGTGTAATAATAATAATAATAATCATTTATTTGCCGAAAAAGGGTAGATGTACGGGGAACTGGACATCACTCGAGATGTCAACGCCAAGGATTCCGATACTGGCTGCAGTGGTAGATAGGGGAGTGCTCTCAAAACGGGGTGACGCAACAAACGGAAGCCTACTAATGCGATTAATTTCAAGACTTATTCTGAATCGCGTTTAAGAGATCATAGTAGCATCCCTGAGTGCGTATTTATTTTGGATTTATATCTTATAGTTTAAAAACTAGAGGTGGATGGAAATATTTTCCAGTAAATTTTACATCATAATAAAATACGTGTGGTGACGGCAGTAAGAATACATTTGTCACCACCCCAACTCCGGGTGTCGTAAGAGTCGATTAAGGGATTGAAGTGTCACTGGCCGTTATTTGATAAAATATTGATGATGGGCAGCAGCGTCATCATAGTAGACACATTACTGCGATCGCCAATCCGTTTGCCCAGCGTGGCGATTATGGGCATTTACCTCCTAATGCGTCTATACGCATAGTTAATAGGGGAGGCCTACGTCCAGCAGTGGACTATCACAGGCTGATGATGTGATGTGATGATACAAAATGTATGAAAAGGGTCGTGGTGACTTAAGGTGATTAGAGGTAAAAGGTGATTAGAGCCAACCTCAGGCTAACTTTGAGAGAATGCCCGTAAATAATAGTGAGAAGAAGACGCGTACTTACGGTGACGTCGAGTAGGGGCTCGTCCTCGGGCGTAAGCGCCAGCGAGGAGCGCCGGCCTGCGCGCGCGCCCGGCGATCCGCTCGAGCTGCCTGCCAACAACATAAACATTACTATTATGACTTGCGTATATTAAACAACCAAACCAAATAAAAAATAATAAAAAAACAACTTCAACCGATTTCTCCAAGATCTCACCATTATAGTTTGTTTTGAATTCGGTTAAAAAAAGAATTATCGAAATCGGTTGGCGTGACCTGGTCGAGCTGCCTGCCAACAACATTAACATTACTATTATGACTTGCGAATATTAAACAACCAAACCAAATCAAATATAATAAAACAAAACAACTTCAACCGATTTCTCTAAGATCTCATCATTATGGTTTGTTTTGAATTCGGTTAAAAAAAGAATTATCGAAATTTGTTGGCGTGGCCCGCTCGAGCTGCCTGCCAACAACATAAGCGAAGCGTGCGCAAAGTCTACTTTTCCGCACTAGTTAGGAAAAAGAATTATCGAAATCGGTTGGCGTGATATTAAGTTCTTCGTTAATTTTTCGCGCACATGCTTTAATGCAATCGCGTGACAGTGTCACGGTCCTTCGGAGAAACAATATAATGTTGCAACAGGTACAGTCACGTCTAAAAGTATGTATACATAATAAGATTTGAAAAATATGTAGACACACATTTTCATCCAAAATATGTATCTATTACTGACACCAAAAAATTGTATTCATTAAACTGTTTCAGTATTATGTAATCACATAATGCTTCAGAAAGTTGCATACTTAAATAAATTACATATAAATGTATCCTCCTCGTAGTCAAAAATAAGTATACATGAATTTCCTTATACATTTAACCACACTAATTTGGCAAATATTTGTATACGCCGTTTGATTCATAGATAATATTATTATGTAAACACGATTTGATGTTTTGACGTGTCTAAGTGTACTTAATCGATTTTAAAATGAATTTTCTTCCATGTGGCCAGTGACTTTCTTTATAATATGGAACCTATCTAAAGCTACAAATAGGTAGTGGCTGTTTATGAAACTCATACTTAAGTATTATAATTTTATGTTAGTTACTAAAATTAAAACTACTATTTTATAACTGAAAGAGAGAAGAAATGTTTTGTTTGTCAAGCATTATAAAGTAAATACCACTTGTAAATCTGTATTCTTTCTTATTACTTTCTTAGGGCAATTCGAAATAAAGAAGTTTGGGTTTGAAGTGCTGGTAATAAATAATAAATTCAAGATAGACAACAATAATGTCTATCAATATAATTCGATGACAATTATAAAAATATAGGTTCGATTCTTGAAAATATAGGAGAACACGACTATTTTCAAGACATTAGAGTGCATGTTCAGATATTTTTGAGCACCCTGAATAATATATATATTTGTGATGGCGAGAATAACATGTAAGGGATATATTTCTCCTGTTAGTTGCAAAATGCCGTTCCGATTTTGACTGAGTAGAAAAAACTTGATAATATTAAAATAAAAACAAAAAATGCTTAGGGCACTTTTCTGTGAATGACCCTAAACTGAAATACACAATATTTACAACTGAGCTCAATCTAAAAATTTGGACTGTCAAGTGCGTCATAGAATAATCGTGAGATAGATGTATGCAGTGACAAGTAGTCTGCACTGTTTTCGTGAATTGTCAAATCAGTTAATTATACAACTTACGATTCTATGCCAGTCAGACAAGGTTAGTTTTTGCTGTCTGAATACATATTTATGAATCCAACGGCGTATATAAATATTTGACAAATTGGTGTGGTTACATGTAAACAGAAAAAATTCATGTATACTTATTTTTGACTACGAGGTGAATACATTTAAATGGAATTTATTTAAGTGTGAAACTTTGGTAAGCATTTTATGATTACATAATACTGAAATAGTTTAATGGATACATTTTTTGGTGTCAGTAATAGATACATATTTTTGATACAATGTATGACTACATATCTATGCAACCTTGTTTTTGTATACATATTTTTAGACGTGACTGTACATATTTGCTGACAGAATTTATAGATTTTCTTTTAATTTACGTCTCCTTTTCCATGTTTCATGTTTTTTTAATGATATGAGAAATCTTTCATCCCACGACAATTTTCTACAAATACGTCGTTGGTAACTAGGGCGTGCAAAACCGGTTTTTATTTGTATGATATTACGATGAATAACCGGTTATTAACCGGTTTTTTCATACTTCCCAAACTAGTTTGCATGCCCTATTTGTAATACGTCCGATAAAATAAATTAATTAATTAAAAAATTTAAAAACACGACTGCCGTTTAAAGACGTTCTTAAAAGTAAAAAATAATTCCTTTTTCAGGTTTATTCTTGTGAGCGTATCTACATATAAGCGCTTGTCTTATTACTTACGATATTTTGTTTCGATTGCAGTCGGGGAACCTTCATAATGTTTATATTATCCGTTTCTTAACTATCTTAACAATAGAAGCCAGAGCTTAGCGCTATCAGGGCACGTAATGAAATAGTGAAACATAAAAAAGAGCCGCAGGCCTGACGATCGTTTCCACAATTTGCGAAAGTTGTAGACCGCACTCCGCGTAGGACTGATAGCCCGAAGTGTCCTCCAGAGTGGCGCCGGCTTACGAGGCCGAAGACTGAGCTACCAGAGCCCAGTGCTCCTTCGCTATACAATGTAAAAGTGTAGCTATAAAACGAATCTCAGGGCCACAGACCCGACAATTCGTTTCGAGAAAATGCGAAGACTGAACGTCTGCGAATGGCTGAAGGGCCGTAGGCGAAAAAGGGACTAAATACAATTTATTTTTTAACATATTTCAAGTTTTAATTTTGATGCAATATTGTTTGGCCACAATTGCTGTTGTTATTGTATTGTTAGGTACATTCGCCTGATATTCAAATCATATCTAGAAATCCTCTATATTAGTTAGGTACGTACATGGCACTAGCACATGATTAGTGCGACAGTATATCGCTGCAAAATAGACTATCCATCCCTCTTTTATTCATATAGTTAGTAAAAGATGGAAAATCTCTCGCGGCGACAAACTGACGTACCTACCAATCATGTACTAAGCATACATATGTGGTTAAATATCTCGTATCTCGCAAACTATTTACGTAGGTAAATGTTATTTCCATTCTTATTAAATATTGTGTTATAGCTATTTTCCGCAACTCGACATCTAACGTGCCTATTTTGCGTGGTCCCAACGCTGGCCCAATACTTGTTGGGAACTTACAAACAGGTTACCTCACTATGTTTTCCTTCACCGTAAAGCACTTGTGATGATATCAAATGATGATGTACAAGTACATACATAAGTTTTTCGAAAAACTTATCGGCACAAGCTGGGGATTGAACCCAGAACCGCTGCGTAGCAGCCGTGCGTTTTACCACTCGACCACAAACACTTATGTAATGTATCTGTTTCATACACACTAAGCCCGGTGTCAGCGGTGACAGCTCTGTCACGGCATAGAATTCAAACAAAAATTTCAATAACGCGATGTAGAACATTTCGAGTTTTCTCTTCATACATATACTTAAACATATAATAACATATAACAATCTGCATGTAAAATGCTTTAATTTGATACCCAAATCATAGCGTTTGGAACACATATTATTCTTTGTGATTTGATTGCATTTTAATGAATCTCGCTCTTCTTGAATAAGTTACACACATATAAGTTATGTACATATTTGTAATCGTTGTTTGAAGCTCTTCATTTTGATACCAAACTCGATAGGTTTCTTTCATATTTATTTTTTTTGGTCAGATAATATTGAATTTCTAGGCCGCCATATTATTTTTAACGTGACGTCACATATCCTATGTTACCCGCGACGTCACGAGGATTCTAATGATACCTTACACTATTAAAAACGGATAAGTGATAGCGAAGATCTGCGCGTTTAAAGAAAATATGAAACATACATAGGGGCTGAACACATATACTCTCCTTTTGGCAGTCGTGTAAATAAGCTACATGTAGTTCAGTTTTAAATAAATTGAATATTATTTATTAATTTTAACGGACAATTTACAGATAATACATGGAATACTAAAACAGCTAGACGTTATAAGGCTGCAGCCCTAGCCAAGATGTAATTCTGCAATCGTATACGATTCGTATAAGCGATAAGTAATAAATGTATGAGAATGAAAGATTCGTACGAAAAGTCACGTGACCATTTTCATACGTTATTATGGTCATGTGACTTATCGCTTATCGTATACGATTGCAGAAGGGAATCCTTGTTTCCAACGGAACCCTAAAAAAGAGATCATTATGGATTAAAATAAACATATAAATAAAATGAACATTAATAAGATTGAGGCGACAGAACAGCAGCTAGGCTTCGAAATTAAATGAGGATGTTTGTCTGGATGCATTCCACGAAAAAGTCCACCGTGTCCCATACAAAATTTCCCATTCTTAAAATTTGGGTTTATCGAATTTCTTTTTGGTAACCAGAGGAGTAAAAAATTCATCATCATCATCATCAGCCCATAGTCGTCCACTGCTAGACATAGGCCTTCCCCAATTCGCGCCACCATACTCGGTCCTCAGCTCTCCGCATCCAACCACTTCCCGCCACTTTCTTTAGATCGTCGGTCCATCTGGCGGGAGGGCGGCCCACCGGGCGAGTCGTTTGCGGCGTAAAAAAATACTCAAAAATAAAACAAATATTAATAACGCGAAAGAAAACTCAAATTATCGGATTATACACGTGTTTGTACGGGACAGCCCATAGAATGTTCCTTCATCAGTGACTATAACGGCAGCCTCTATAAGCTAGTGACATATTTTGCAGACCTGACTCTCACGACTGTTGACTACGAAATATTTAGAATACCCGTCCCATTAGCTTATTGAACGTTATTGCGAAAGACATAAAATTTGTTGCTTGTGCGAGGTCGGGTATAAAATATCGTACTAAACTAGTTCTTTACGTGCACAATAATATCCTGTTTTTGATATCGCGACTCAGCAAATGGCGGGTCACGGGTATTTGCTTACTCTGTACCATAGAGTAATGACAAATCACAGCAGAGTGCTCAAGTCGTATATGACCACTCAATTTATTAGATAATACGAGTATGTTGTATCGGACGGTAAAATATATTATATCAATAATGACTTAAAACTCGTTTCTTAACTTATTCATACATGTCTCCTAACTTAACAAGTCGCTAAGTCCCTTTCCCTTTCATTCTTTCAGGCATATTGATAAGACCGAAAGGGAAAAACAATACTTAGCGGCTTGCTAAGTTAAGAGACGTTTATGAATAAGGGAGTTATCTAGTTTTTCATGAGCGTATTTATTTATAAATAAATGAGTTCTCATGAATCATGCTTAAAGTGTGAATGGTCGGTTTACCCAGTTTTCTAAGTTTAGTTTTGTTTTAAAAGGTGGCGACAATTTATAAAATGATTATGTTTTACAATAAGCAATGTATAAACTGATTGCTCAGTACAGAGATTTATAAAATAATCTAACACAATCATTCATTCATACAATTATTCTTACAATGTTAGACCATATTTTGTTTGATATCAATCGATCCGTGTTGTTTCTCGGCACACAACTTTTTTTTATAATAATCATATAAACTTGATTACTCTATGATTTAGATTTGTTATTACGTACGTATGTACAAAAGCGGGCCTAGGTGTTATTTTCGCTGAAGTTACATTGTAAAGTAAACCTTTCTATGCGTATGTACGTTGTGTTCGAATGTCTACTTATTTATTGCTCTAGCCTAAGCAAACAGTTTGCTTAGGGTTATGTTGTGTATACCTACATCTTTAGATTTTTCTACTTTCCAGAGTAACAGGCTACCATGCGATATATAAATAATTTCAAGTTACATAATACTTACCAAGAGATATTTTTCTATCAGGAACGAGAGATTGACAAAATTAAACATCGACATAACCTGTTGTAGATGAGTCTTAAAGAAGTAGATAAATGGGTACATTTAAAATAGTACATTATGACACAAGTGCGTAAAACATGAATTTCGAAACAAGTGGCGATGTTTTAAATGGGTACGAGTTACGAATTTCCTTTTTACATGTGTCTCGTACGACGTTTTTTAGTACAGATGGCCCTCCGAAGTTTTGAACTTGACGTAAAATGAGCCACTTCTCGCACTAGGCAAAAGCACCATCTGTACTAAAAATATATGCCGTAACCTACAGAAGTAACAAGAATGCAGATGATAGGTATTGAAAATGACACTGTTTCGCTTAAAATTGTGTATTTCGTACCCATCAAAAGAACAAGAACTAATAATAAAAAAATCAAATGCCATAGAAATTGATTAACATGAAGGACCTATTCTGTATTCATAAATAGACTAAGTAGGTGTTCTGTTTATTTATTGGTTAGGTACCAAAATTAACGAAGTTGGCATCGTTATGAAAACACAACACATCGATAACACTTACTTGTCGATGTTTTCTTTTTTCAATCCCTGGATTGTGCCAGAAAAATATCTAGGTATACATGAGTATAAAATCAACAAATTCACTGGAAATTCAGATTTACTGTGAGCAGAGAAGTGATTTGTCAACTAAAATTTCCCTCAAATATAGATTCCCAGAATAGTTCAAAGGAATCTAATAACGGAAATGCACTCTGTAGGTGTATCTCTGCTTGCAATCTATCGATTAGTTTAGGCTCCTTATGTAGACGCATCATTTGTCAAAGGAATTTAATTAAACAGTTAAAGTATTGAAAAATAAAATTAACAGTAAAGAAATTGATCATTGGAGGATAATGTACCTATAATTGTATATTTGTATGGATCTCCTTATGTAAAACTTAATTTATTTTTAAAAATCATTTTCTCATCCCAGTTTTATTGAGAGGAAAATTTAAATTACTATTGGTTTATGTTATTATTTTTGGGTTTAGTGTGACTATGAACAAACCTATATATAGTATTTTTTCAATCGACCGATTGGTCCGTAAGTCATATTCAACGGTACTGTATTTTTATAGGTAAGTACTTAATGAAGACCGAAGAGCTGGCGACTTCCTCGCACAACGCATCAGTATTGCGATACAGCGAGGAAATGCCGCCAGCATCCTCGGTACAATGCCACAAGGGCCAATCTTAGATATAAGTAGGTTAGGTTAAGTAGACTAGTTAGATTTAATCTAAATATGTACTTAAATTGTAGTTTTGAAAATAAATATATTAAAACTAAAGGTAATGAATGATTATACTGTTGTTGAGTGATTGGAACTAAATATGAGTGTCAAGTAAATTGTCAAGTAGATGTGAACGATTCGATTACGTACTCGTATAACCATAAAAATACATATTCACAATCAGGTATGTGAATTGAAGCAAATATCTATGAAGTATTTCTATTAACTCTTCCCGTGGGTGTCGTAAGCGACGAATAAGGGATTTGAAGTGTCACTAATTCTTTTCTTATCGACAATAGTGTAGTGGACACATTACTGCGATCGCCAATGCGCCCAGCGTGGCGATTATGTCCATTTACCTCCTAATGCGTCCATACGTTTAGGTAATAGGAGAGGCCTTTGTCCAACAGTGGACTGAGGATATGTGTGTGTAAATCACTATTGGATATCGATATTAACAAAATTTCATATTTTTTCATATTCACTCAAATTCACATCATCATATCAGCCGAAAGACGTCCACTGCTGAACATAGGCCTCCCCCAAAGATTGCCACAAATTCACATACTTTCCCAATAATATTCATATATATTTTTTGGAGTTTTAGACCCATAGTTTCGATCATTATGTTGTTGTTTAAATGTTTAGGTCCCTCGCTTGATTCTAAATGAAATAATTAAAAATCTGGGGTATTGTAGAGGCCTAACTGTTTTGGTCCCCTAACCTCAGGTTTATGAGTAAATGTGAGTGAGTTTAGTAAAACGTCCCACTTTGTCGTTTGCCATAAAGCCGCTTTGTCAGTTTATTCATATGAAGATACAAGGAAATCTCGTCTTTATGGTAAGCGATAAAGTGGGACGTTTTACTAAAAGCTAACACAAATAGTGTTGTCGATGTGTAAGCCGTAATGTGCCTAAGCCGATTAACTAGTGGTATTTTCGATTCAATTATCTATCGAGGGAACTTAATGTAATCGTGCAACCATTTAGTAATGTTACAAATTCAGAACGTAGGTAAGGTAGTATTACGAAATTACTGTACAGCCAAGGAAATTATTTTATGTACCTACTTTGTCATAGTGACGTCATATCATTGATACGAAATTGTTAGCGAGGTTGATTATTGATTGATACTGCGATAAAGTCGGAAATTGTACAGAAATCAATTTCCGCTACTATACAGGATGTTTTTATATTTCCGTTAAATTAAATGACAGCTTAATTAGGTCAAATATAATTTTATTTAAGAAGCTAGTGTCTTTTAGCGTATTTAAGAAAAATGTTTAATAAATGAATAAGTGAATGTAACCTTTATTTTATTACATCCTAATGTTATTTATTTATTTTGCAATGTGCTATCAGTCACAAGAAATTAAATTTTATGTTATTCTTAAGGTTCTCTTACACTTACCACGTTTCATTTATTTGTGTATTAAAATAAAAAACTTTCGAATCATACAAAAAGCGATATACTCGTACTCGTATGGTTCTATAAATGTACTAAGCAACTTTTTGTGAAACACATATTTTTTTTGTATTAAATATTTTGATATGTGGTTTTTACCAATTGTTGTGGTTACCAATGTGTCGAACCTAAAGTAAATAAAAAACACGGTATATATTAAATTCACTACAATAACTGGTCTGGCACTAGACTTCTCTTATTCAAGGCAATTTATCATGACTTAGTGATTAACTTTATTACTAGGCATCGGATTTTTTATCGCACGGTATGACGTTAGCCAGCTATGGAGTCGGCTCATATGCATCCTCGTTAATTAATATTTCCGTAAACTGATTATAAACCATACTAAATTGAATAAAAACCGGCCAAGTGCGAGTCGGACTCGCGCGCAAAGGGTTCCGTACCATTACAATTTATTATTAAAAAAATACAGTTAAATCAACCTACCTCAAAAACTATAAGAGATAATTTTATCAAACTAAAAATCGTTGATAGAGTTTATTAATGTGCATAACATATATTTTTTTCAGAATTTTATATCGCGTAGTTTAAAAAATAGAGGGGGGGGACACATTTTTCAGACTTTTAGACCTGATATCTCGAAAACGATTTGCTTAAATAAAAATGTGATGTATAAACCTTCATATCATTTTTAAAGACCTTTCTATTAATACCCCACACGCTTATGTACAACTAAAAAAAAAATTCTATCCCTCAGTTACATGTATGGAGGGCCCCCACCCCAATGGTTTTTTTTACAATTTAGTATCACATTCCTGTAGCGGTTCATACAACACATATCCTTACCAAATTTTGTTACTGTAGCATTTATAGTTTCCGAGTAAATTGGCTGTGACAGACGGACAGACGGACAGACGGACATGACGAATCTATAAGGGTTCCGTTTTTGCCATTTTGGCTACGGAACCCTAAAAAACTAATAAATAAGACATATTTTGTTTATTTCATAGATTTATTTAAGTAGCGAATACCGTGGTTATGTTAAACGAATAGCACAATACCATAATAATAGTCTCTTTAATTAAACACATTCGCGACGGGATCGGATCTATTCGACCCGATGCAAGTATGGTTAATTGCGATGTTAACTAATTGCCGTAGCGAAACTATAGATAATTATATTTTTATACTTTTGTATTCATAGTTTTTACAGTCAATTTATAAATTTGAATCGTGATATAAAAAAATAGATAGAGATAATGACTTCAAAAATGTTTCAGCTCCAAGTAAATGAATGAGTATGAGTATGTCTTCCATTTTAATGTAGGTGTCTACTCCATGGCTGTCTTACATCTTACCGATAAAAACTCCGATGCATTTTTATTACTAGAACAGTCAATAGTCAACACATCGTTAATTTCAAGCCAAAGATTAACTAAATATGCAATTAAAAATAATCCATTAATTAACCTAATAGATTTGCGAATGTATTAATATCATTCGGCGGATATTGCTAATGAAGCTAATTAACCTTTGAATATTGTGTCAATCGCCGAAGAACGCCACCTGTTTACCTACTAACTACTTATCGGTAATACTTTCAGTGAAGTGCAAAAATAGGTACCTACGTATAGTCGCCATCGCATATATTGAAGCGGCCAGTAGCCGTACAGTCAAAGACAAAATAAGGTGTACACGAAAATGTTCAAAAATATGTCCCAGTGCACTCTAATTCTGTGTAATAAGAACGTCATATTTATGAGCGGGTGCCCGTCTCTTCGCATAATGTTCATTGCGCAGAAAATGTTTTGGCCGAAACATTTGGCATATTGTTGAATGGCATAATAATCGTTTCGCCGAATTATTTTTATGCATACACATACAGAAGTCCTAAAGTATGTTTTTCCGAATATTCGTATGCCGATTATTAAATTATCTAAAATGTAATATTACTAATATTGATTGTCATAAAAAATATTTCGCATTATTATTAGAGTGGCTAAAATAATCGCACTTGTCTTTGAAACTACCTTAAACTACATCAATATTAAGTTGTCACGTCTATCAAATGGAATTACCTATTTGTAGATAACCTGATTGCAGAAAAACGAGAGGGGCAGAACCGATACGGTTAAGTTAGGTTAAAACATTAATCTTAGACTTTTACAATACAAATACTAGGTCTGCTCCAGCTGCTAGGAGAAAGACCAAATAAGGGAGGACGGGGGGGCGAAGCCCCCCGCATGAAAAAGAAAAACATTTCAAAATCATGTAATCCACCTGGATAGGTTCGTTAGGTATCTTATGTCCCTTAGAGCGGAAATAGGAGCCCCGCCAGGGGCTCCGTCGACATGTTGGCGGATCGTATTTCATTTTAGTAGGCGTTATGTTTAGCAGCAATTTTAGAATGTACAAAATTAGGATCATCAAACATATATGCATAATACAATTTCGGCAAAGGAATCTTAGACACAATAAGCATTAGGATGAATAATGTTTCGGACAGACGACTTTAGGCGCAAAAACTTAGACACATGAAAAATATGCGAAACAATAATTCGGCGAAACAATTTTCGGCGTAAAATTCTTATGCGACATGATATTCGGAACAATACTTTTATGCGAGTCGATATAGACCCTTATGAGCAAATTCTTTCGATACTTCTTTTTGAACATGACTGTACCATGACTTTGCAAGTATCGGTAACATTATGTCTTTGTCGATACGTAAAGCAGGCCATCGCGTTCGCTCCAATATGTTAGTGCGATATAATCTGCGACCATATATAACATGGACGTCTAACGCCAGCTCAAAAATGCCCCCAAACACAATTGTTCAATTGTGCCAAGATGGGCAGGACTTAGCGCTTTTCTGAACACCGCGCATATTTCAGCGCAACATCTTTGACAAATGTTTGTACAATATAGCCAATCAAAACTTTGACGGACCAATCACGACTATTTTTAAATGGCGCTTTAAGTTTTTATAGGTTGATATTGAAGTTCATTACCGCGATGCATTGAAGAGGGGGGACATTTATCAACTAAACTTCAGGACCGTTTTTGAAAGGCAATTTAGTATGGCGTGCGGCTTCCATGTTTTATTTGTTCATAGGATATAATGCATTGCGTATCGAGTAAAATGTAATGTACGCTTTACTTTCCAACTCATGGTACAGTCACCACATGGGAATGTTGAGCCACTTGGCAATGGATGCAATTTGGTCGTGTAATATTATGGGTTCGGTATTTTTCGTTAGTAGGCACGATCGCGACTATGACCGATGTTCCCCGATGATACGTCAGTCAAATACGAATCTTTGTTGCGTCAAAATTTCAGTATGTCAAAACTAGTTGAAATAATAAAAATTTCTTCGTCTACGAGAATTAAGGATTAGTCATCGGCAATTATTAGGCGCTAGATGTCGTTGTTCCTAGAGGAAACTGGATAACGACAGTTCTTCATAGATTTGTTTAAAACCGTTTAGTAATTTATTCTTCTTTGCTTCAAATCGGAAGCCATGATTTATCTGATATTAATGGGCGAGGTATTTTTTCATTCATATTTATATAAATAGGCATGACATCCAGCAATATTAAATTATTTTTTTCATTGACAGAGACAAATGCTATTGCTGTCTTTATTATCATTCGTTACAGCTCAGTTGACGTTAGTTGAAAATTTATGTAATGTAACCTTTGTAGAAATATGGTAGGTAACCTTTGACAATCTACCCATAATCCTATAATCTGTCAGTAGCCATAAAAATGTATAATATAAACTTGATAGTTTCTGACTGAAATCCTAACTTTGAAAAAATACCTGTCAGTGACAGCCATTAAAAGGAAAGTGAACGAAATTACCATCAGGGCTCTGAAGGGTTTAGGCGTATAATGTCCCACTCGCAAAATGTCTCTTGGTCCCTTTCGCAAAAGGTCCCTTTTATAAAATCTCCCATTGCCAAAACGGCCCTTCTGCAAAATATCCCGTTCTCAAAATGTCACTTTATATAAATAACGTCCCTTTCGCAGAAAGTCCCTTTCACGAAATAACCCGATCGCAACACGTCCCTTTCGCAAAATGTCCCGTAAAAAATGGCTCGTACCAATGAGTTTTTTGGAACTGTGTACGAAATATCATTTGATATTTACTAGTTGCTTTTCGGTGAAGGAAAACATCATTTATCATTTAGATTTAGATTTTTCATTTAGATGGTTGGCGGTCCTCAACTGTGCGCTTTTCTCGTAACTTCCTGCCTCGCACAGCTAAACTTTGGAACGAATTGTCACAAGCGGTGTTTCCGGACCGATACGACCTTCAAACCTTCAATAAAAGAGCGTACTCCCACCTTAAAGGCCGGCAACGCATTTGCGACGCCTCTGGTGTTGCGGGTGTCCATGGGCGACGTTAATCGCTTTCCATCAGGCGATTCGTCTGTTCGTTTGCCACCTATAGCATAAAAAAAAAAAAAAAAAAAAAAAACATCGTGAGGAAACCGGACTATTCCCAATCAGGCCTAGTTTACCCTCTGGGTTGGAAGGTCAGATGGTAGTCGCTTTCGTAAAAACTAGTGCCTACGCCACATCTTGGGATAGTGTTACCAAATTGAACGCCAGGCTCCGTAACCCGTAACATAAGCTAAAAAATGCTAAGAAAGAAGACGGTAAAAAATGTACAGTACAAATAACAACACAGCAGCTGTGAATACAGACAAAGTACCAGATATATGTATACAAATCCTTATGGCACAGGCAATAAAGTTCTGTATACATATTTTTGACACTTTGTCTAAATTCACAGCTGTGTTGTTGACTGTACTCAACTAGTACCATACTAAATGTATGGACGCCTTTCAATAACAATAACGATAACAATCTGTATTATTACCTCTTTAATGCATAAGAACCTGGCTATTTGCAAACGGGACGTTTTGCGAAAGGGGCATTAGGCAGCCGTGACTTTCAGCGATAGGGGTATTTTCAGAAGGGACATTTCGCGAAGGGTATGGGTCATTTTGATAACGGGACGTAATGCGAATGGGGTTTTTTGCATAAGGGACAATTTTCAGAGAAGACGTTTTGCGTATGGGACGTTATTATAGCGGAGGGACGTTTTGCGAGTGGGACATTATACGCCTAAACCCTCTGAAGTTAGATTGACGTCTCCAGGTCTAAAGCGGATGTTATAACGTAACTATAGTAACGTCAGCTTCCGGAAAAATAGCGAACAATCATTGGTTAAACATTTTTGTTATTACGTAACCATGGTAATGTCACCATCTGAAGAATACGCGAGCGGTCATTGGCTAACCGTAGCAACGACCGCCCCGTTGGTCAGCAGAGTTCGGCTGAAGTCGTGATACCAGCCTCATAAGAGTTCGGAACCCGATTTGTATTATTCGACCAAGTTGCGAACAGTTGCAAGTGGCTCAACAATCCCATGTGGTGACTGTACCTACGGCTACAGGGCGCTCAAATAGATCTTGGTAAGATATTTTTTGTCATGGCATTTTAAGGTGCATTTAGATCAAACGAGCATTCGCTGATTCTTTCCCCTACTCTACCAAAGCAACGAATTACGTTTTGTGTAACGAACGAATTTTGTAGAGTGTGGGATAGAATGAGCGAATGCTCGTTTGGTCTAAATGCACCTTTAGAGTGCATGTTCGGATATTTTAAGCGATGACCGCTCCGATGTATCTGATGGCGACTGTACAAATCACTCAAAATGATTTCCTAGTGTACCTAATTCCAAAATTATAAAATCGTCGTGTGATATTCTTGATTGGATTCTTTGACATATATTAAATATAGCACTTGGTTGTACAATCAAAATTAAGTGTCTCAGCAAATTGATTTGTTTTGCAAACTCAAATGCTCAATTCAACTTATTTACGTTGATAACTAGTGACATTGCGTTTATGTGCATGATTTTGTATTATGGAAATTGTAACATACGTTATAGATTATAGGACACTATGAGTTCCGAAATTTAGCTTGAAAAATATAAAAAACGTATAATTCCCAAAATCACGCTCAAAGAATTTACTTTTACACTTAGCACGATCTAAGCTCTAAGATTAGCCAACTAACACATAGTTTACTTTTTCACCCCCTTATTCATAAACGTCGGCTAACTTAACAAGTTGCTAAGTATTGTTTGTCTCTTTTGCTGTTATGGACACATTGTTAAGACCGAAAGGGACATACAATTATTAGCGGCTTGTTAAGTGAGCAGACGTTTATGAATAAGGGGGTAAGTCCATATACACTACTATTCGCTTAACCTCTGGTTAGGCCGGACTTACACTTTACTTACGAAGTAACGAAGTTTTTACGTGAATAGTAGAGACGGATAGGGCGGAGAGGTGAATATCACTCTCTCATTCCTTAGTATAGCTCCGTCTCTACTATTTACGTTAAAAGTGTTAAAACTTATAAGGTGTTAGTCCGCTTTTACCCCTGATTTATAAAAGTCTCCTAACTTAGCAAGCTGGTAGGTATCGTTTGTTCCTATCCATCTTACCGGTATTTCTATAACACGGAAAAGGATAAGCGATACTTATCAGCATTCCATGTTAGCAGATGTTTTTGAATAAGTGGCCAAACCCCCGCTTGTGTAAGTCGACCTTATAAACATTTGTATTATAGTTTAATTAAACGTATGGCAGTTGAGGTGGAAAGGTTCTCGAGTGGCGGCCTCGTACGGGAAGGCGCAGCGCGGGTATTAGGCCCCCCACAAGGTGGATAGATGACCTGGTGAAGGTCGCAGGAGTCCGCTGGATGCGGGTGGCGCAGGACCAGTCATAGTGCAATCTTTGGGGAAGCCTATGTTCAGCAGTGGATATAATTCAGCTGAGAGGATGATGATGAGTATAATTTAGTCTAGATGCTTTCATTTCTTCAAAACTTTTGCAAACAATAGGTAAATTTGTGAGCTAAGTAAGATTTAATATTTGAATACATTACATCAAAGTCCCTGAGCGAAACTTAGGCGGCGAAGTTGTGACGCCGCCAGCATTGAATGATTAATTGTTACCAGCTTATAAAGATGGAAAAGTAAGTCAAAGTTCAACTGTGTGAAAAATTAAGTGAAATGTTAATTTATCGTAAATTTTGAATAGCAAGTTGGGTATTTAAATTGCGTCGTCTCTAGACTTTCTTTAGGGAGCGACGAACTTACAAAGTATGATGAATGAAAGTCCTTAAGATCACAATGTATTGGGTGCGATCATTCCGTTCGGAAAGATTATAATACCTATAGGTACATTAGTGAAAGCAAAAAGACATTGATAGTTTGAGATAGATTTGACTTTGGTAATTATAGTAATACTTCAAAATAATAATATGTCGGTATTTCCTTATTTAAAAGATGTGTAAAGAATGACTGACCATGATCACTGGGCTTACTGGAGAGTTCTTCGGGACTAGGAGTGTAACACAGTACTCGAAAAGTCGGAGGTAATATTCGCAGCATTTTTATACGCGTCCCATTTCGATTATTTATAACGTGGAAAAAAAATTGAATACTGTTGTGAAAGTGTAAAAGTTAAAATAAATAATGTGATTGTTTTGGCACACATGTAATATCGCGGACATAATTTTTATTTACATAATAATGAATTATATTTAACCTGATAATTACTTGTAGTCAAATAATTGGCCACTTGAAATACGTATTCGTCATTTTTTAGGGTCGATTGTAAAATAATTGTACAGTCGACGTCAAAGATAACATTACGGTTTAGGTGCCAAAAATATATTTACACGACTTTATTGCTTTGACATTAAGGTTGTGTAAATATATTTTTGGCACCTCAACCGTGATGATATCTTTGACGTCGACTGTACATTGTTAAAACAAAATTTAACGTCACGTTTATATGACGAAATTTCGTAACACAATGGAAACGATCACGATCGATTTTAGTTTTGATTGAGCTTTTAACTATGAATATTTTTTTGCAAACGACCCTTTAACCTTTTTACCTTATGTTACATAAAATTAAATTAAATTAAATATGTTTATAAAGACCTGTATCCGTGTCATCACTGCTCCTTCTTCGCATCAACCATCGCTGCACTATATCGATGCTGGTCTCCTCACCAGCCAGCATTTTCCATTCACATATTCACATTCATTTCACTATTAAAATTTCACTTTCTATCACGCCAGTATTTTGACAACTCGTTTTAACATAACACCAATAACTTCTAAATCCGAACGCATAATGTCGTTCCAAACACCGCACCAATTATTTTATTGACGCTGGCAGTTAGACAAATTACCGCGAAAAAAAAACATTTAAAAACAAACTTCCACATATGACAGCGTGCATTCGAGTATTGAATTAATTAAATGACGATCGCCAAGCGAGTGTAAACAGATTGACACGGCAATTTTAATATTGCCATCACGAAAAATACTTTCACGGGATGTCTGACCTTAGTCGTCACGTATTAAGAGCTGTGTGTCATATCGGCGATTGGTATGTTTGTTGTTATAGCGAGGAGTTTGTAGAGCGGCCGGTTAGGTAATGGTCGTCAGGCCAAGACAGTTGATGGAAGAAGGGGGGTGTATGTAGGACGAGTGTACGTCTGTGAGATCGCCGTGTGCTGGAAGCGCCTGCTTGCGACACTGCTTGTTATGCATAATAGGCAAAAGGGGAATAATGTGACAAGCTTGCGAGTCTAGAATCTGAACGGATTCTATTGAATGTCTCGACGTTGCGTTATTTGTCTCGTATTTTATGCTTCAGAAAATAGGTATTGCTTAGATATTGTTAGTCGACTTTGGTTTTCCGTGTTTAACGTTTAAAATTCCCCGGATCGAATTCGTGCGTAGTTAGGTAAATGTATGAGGTGTTTCAGTTCCCACCGTTTCACTTATTTGACTAAATATAGTATTTTTCTATTATAATCGATAAACTAACTTTCGCTAATATTTGTACTTATTAACCGTGGAGTAAACCTCGTTTTTAGGGCTCCTTACCCAAAGAGTAAAACCGCCGGACCCAATACGGGGCTAGAGAAGTAGGTAGGTCTCAGGAGTAATAACTCAAGTTCCGCTGTCTGTCTGTTCGTCTGTCACAAGACTGTAGGTATCTCGTAAACCGTGATAGTTAGATAGTTGACGTTTTCACAACTTCTGTTGCCGCTACAACAAACACTAAAAATGTAATAAAATATATAATTAAGGGGGTTATCATAAAATAAGCTTTAATTTTTTTATGATAATAATGGTACGGAACCCTTCCTACGCGAGTCATTGCAATAAAAAGTTTATGTTGCGAGGAATCATAGAATTTGTACATTCCCTTAGTGTAGTTTAGTCTCAGATAAATATTTCCTATTTTACGCTGAATCAAATACTCATGATTGCAAATTATTAAGGTCCGACCGAGACCCATATTTTAGTCTCGGCCGAGACCGAGACCGAGAATAAATTTGATTCTCGGCCGAGATCGAAACCGAGACCGAGACTTGGTAGAAAGGATAAAAAACGTATAAATTACATAAAAAATCCCTAGCAAATACCTATAGTAAGTCCGTCAAACAAAATACAGCAATTTTTATGGATATTTTCTTTTTTTGTTTTTTTTTTTTTATGTAGGTACCCCAAAAACCGGTATTCGAATTTTAGATATTTTTATCGATAGTAGGTATGATAGGGTCGCTTACTTGGAATTATTCCTTCCGTTCATTTTAAAGTGAAATTGAAGTCAGTTCATGTCAATATGACACCAATAAAATCGCAGTAAGTTCGCGAGATGGCGTCAAGCTCGCCAATTACAGCTCATTACGAATCTCGGCTACGGCCGAGAGTCCCAGCCATTTTTGGCCGAGAGCCGAGAGGGATATCTCGGCTCGATTTTTGGCTGAGAATACCGAGACCGAGACCGAGACCGAGATCTCGGTCGCACCTTACAAATTATAAATATAAGATGTCATATACCAAAGAAAATAACAAGTTCGCCAAAGCCCGAGATGGATGAAGTATAGGACATTGGTGAACTTGGTAGTTTTACTTTGATATTTGACATCTTATATTTATAATTAAAGTATATATAGTAGAGTGACTACTGAAATAAAAATATTTTATAGAATAATTTTATTTTATCCATGACTGCATTTATCGGTTTTATTTTTTTACATTTAAGGTACTTCCAGTGTTCCTAGACCCACAATTTTCCTTTTATGCATTATATCGAGGTGCGTTTGTCGTGACTTGTACCTAGACGCGGTTTGCTAACGAACCGGCTCGGCTCGATAGGCCATCGTATTGATTCTAGCAACATTGCCACTGCGGCGTACTAATATTTGATTTGACATCCATTATTATGTCCGTAGAACTAAATGTTGTCGACATAGGTCAGAGTTGGCAGCAGTGCAAGGGCTAGAAGATGCTAAATATTTGATCCGTCACTTAAGTTTGCCCAAAAACCAACTTCAGCATAAAAACTTATATTCATTTAATTATAGATCATATTCAGAATCTTCTTCTTATGGTTCCTCTTCTAACGAAGGTTGGACAACATCATGGCTATTTTAACTTTGTTGACTGCATTACGGAATAATCCACGAGTGCTAGAACTGAACCAGTCACGAAGATTTCTCAACCAAGAGTGCCTTCTTGGACCGGCGCTCCTACCCCCACGAATCTTCCCTTGATGTATTAGCCGTAGGATCTCGTACTTGGGGCCCCGCATGATATATTCAGAATACTGAGAGTATTTACACTCATTTATTTGTAAAGCCTATTTACACGTCAAAATACGATACAATAATCAATCATAGCAATTAAAATTGAAATTAAATGAATACATAAACTTACAATAATTCTCTATTTAAATAAAAAAAAACATAATATATGTCCATGTTTTTTATACATTAAGCTTTACATTTGATAAACGTTTATAGCTACTTATCCTTTAGTTTCATAATTAACATAAACAAACATTTAGAAATAATTAGTTCAGTAAAAGGGCGCATCATGACATGTGTTTATTTGTAATTAAATAAACGATGTCTAGATAATCAAACATATGGGGCACGATTTTTTGGAGCTACGGCTTCGTTCATTTCTGTATGGGACTCTTGACTGTAAAACGACTGCAAATGACACGTAGTATCTCTATCTCCGCAATTGTACGTAGGCCTCTCCTATTAACCCGGCGAGCATGAGGTGAAAAAATGTCATTGGAAAATAGACTCTGTCATTATTGACAGGGGTGGGTATGAGATACCCTGGGTCATGCTCCCCGGGTTCTATGGACGCATTAGGAGGTAAATACCTATAATCACCACGCCGGGCAAGCGGTTTCATTATCACAGTGGTGTGTGTCCACTGTAATGATGCTGCTGCCCGTCATCAATCTGCTATGAACGAAAGGTCAGTGACATTTGTCGAAAGAGTTGACAATCCCTTAGTCGACGAACAACATCTACGGGAAAACTTAGTGTAGTGGCGAATGTACATATTCTTAATAAAAAAAGTTCGTTGTAATGGGTTATGATTCGATCGGTTGGCGGTTTTGTTTTAAATTTTTATGTATACGCAATATAAACAATATACAATCATTTGTATTAAATCCTTTCTGTTGGATTTCTTCTCGCAAACAAGTGAGAAAGGATGGATGATTGCTTAAACAACAATGGATCGACAAATCAAATATTGCACGGCCGCAATGGCAATATTGATAGAATCAATACGACCTACCGAGCTATGCCAGGCTTTACGTACCTATACATATTTTCATACATAAAAATTTAAAACAAAAGATACAGTACTGTATCTCATGTCTTCACTTTCCGAACAAACTCTATACCCTCAAATGCCGTGCATTGTGTTGTGTCGCAATCCAATATGCATTTCGGGTTTCGGGTTCGGGGCGCTTCGCTAGAGGAGTTCCTGAGCATATAAGGAGCATTCCACGAGAATGTCGCGTACGTAACGCGATTCTTTTAGTACTTCTAAAAATGATAGGAACCCGAGTTCTAGTTTGGTAATATTTCGGGACTTAACTCACACGTTCACACAGTTTTTTCTCACTTTGAGCATTTATTTAACGTAGCTGCCATAGATAGTATAAGGGCCACGTAAGCGATATTCTCGTTTGCCCCGTAAGTATAATAACCGTATTCATCTAATTCATTTCACTTGTTATAAAATAAGTTTTTCGTACAAGATTTTACCGCCAACTGGTATTTCTACTGATAATAAAACCGGCCAAGTGCATGTCGGGCCGTAGTTATTCAAAAACGGCTGGGCCAATAATGTTCGAAATAGTTTTATTTTAAAGTATTCTATAAGCCCACTATTCATGATTTTTTCATATTTTTTGAACCTTTGGATTAAATTTAGAGGGGGGGGGGGCACAATTTGACGAAAAGACGGACAGACTGACATGGCGAAACTATAAGGGTTCCGTTTTTGGCTACGGAACCCTAAACGCGAGTCTAATGAACGCAAACTGATAGGACTAAGTACCTACCTAAGTATGTATTTTTGTTCCTGTCGCTACCTTCTGACTTAACTTCAAGTCAGCTCTATGTCATTGTAATATTTTAGCTCAATCGGCAACTGGGAAATGGATCGAATTAAATTCTTAGAATTTGAAAGGCGACGGACAAACATCGAGACAGGTGAAACTAAGGTGGAAGTACTAGTACCCGACGCTGTACTCGTCACCATAGCTTGAGTTGCCATCGATAAGATAAAATCAACTATTAGGGAATTTAAACAATGATAAATGTATATGCCGTATGTGCCTTTAATGCTTCATATCCGAATTTTGAAATAATATCTAATATCTAAATTATTTGCATAATTTTAAGACAGGCTGACACTTATTAGGACTGAGGGTTAATATTTTCAATGTCCCAAAACGTGATATTCAAACTTGTACTGAGGTGCCATCTATTGGGACTGCCAGCAAACGCACCAGAATTATGTATAGGTACTTAGATAGTTACAAATAATTACCGCAAATTCAACCGGCGACTAGTGGCGTAATTAGGGCTGCCAACCGTCCCGCTATATGCGGGACGTCCCGTTTCTGGGGCCCTAAAGTATGAGTCCCGCAAAGGGTTCACGCGGGACGCCAGTTGCCCCGATTTTCACGAATACTAAACTGAAAATACTAAAATAATAATATGAATACGTAAATGAAAGCAATTCAAGATTTCGTCTTGTCAATTTGTATATACCGCGACGTTCGCACCGATAGCCCGCGAGTACAGAGCACTGAACGTGTATAACTGCCAAAATATGAATAATTCCGTTGAGTGCATTAGATGCATCTAAATTGAAACGATCTGAAATTAAGCATTGTTTTTTAATGTTAATGTCATTCCCGTCCCGCATTTTATAGCCAAGTCCCGCAATTTATTCGCGAATGTCCCGCATATCTGTGATTTTTGGTTGGCAGCCCTAGGCGTAATGTCTCTTTCAATCTTATCCATTGCTAATACATATCTGGCAATTGTATAATACGTACTCTCTCTGCTATAAATGTAGGAAAACATGACTAAACTTGCAGAAATCGGCCTGAAATGGCGTATTGTGATCATATTAAGCGGGTTCTACTGTACTTTAGTGGCATTATAATAATAAAGTAAAATTAGTTGTATTAACAGCTTTTATCGCGACGCTGTAGAGACAAAATACTTAAAATTATAATAATGCACATAAACTGCCAGATATATGTAGGTATAAATGGTATAATACAACCCAAGACTATTATAAGGTCGTACATTTTTCCACTTTGCGCATATCAACATACATAGACATAAGACAATTTATTCATGGTATCGATTCACAACAATAGTTAAATTTCGAAATGTTTCAGAAAAGATTCTTAAAATAAACGATCAATATATGAATGAATGAAGATTTGAGGAATTTGTGTATGTGTATGTCTGTAAGTGTAGGTGTCTATGTGGGTGTGTCTATACAGCGTGGGTATTTGATACGGGCGAATAATTAATCCAGCTATAATATCTGATCCTACGAGTCGTATAAGATAACCAATTCGTTAAATTTTGTTGTTGATTATGTGTAATGATTTTTCTAAAGTGCAACCCAGCAGCAATGTATGCCGGCCAACTGACATGAGACTCGTATGACGTTTAGATACTTATGTCTACTTTAAGTAATGTGGCTACCAGTGGATGCAATACATTGCGGGCTCAATTATTGTGTATGAAAAAAAAAATATCTTAATTTCTAAAATAAATTTATGTAAATAGGTTCCCTAGGTCCGATAGTAATCGCCACTAAAATATTCGCCCGAATCTCTTAATATTCGTTGTGTGTACAATATGTAGAACAAATGTTTATTTTCAGTGTATAACTGTACATTGTTGACTGTACGTGTACGTAATCAAGTGCTTGGCTTTCGTGTAAGAACTCAAGTTCCTCACTAATTGCTCTTGCTCCTCATAATTACACGACCGGTAATGCCCTCTTGATCTACTGTTGCTGAATTAGTTATTAAAGGATCTTATATCGTCTAACATTTACAGCAAACTATGTATGTACTAGACATACTAGTATTGGTAAATTGCTTTATACAATATTCATATCGCCGTTCAAAGCGATTAACTATCTTAGAGATGTTGATAGGACCACGCGTAATTAATATTATAATTTAACAGAATGGAGCAAAGTGTTTGCCCAATAAAAACGCCTATTCTGTGTGTAATAATACGAGTATAACCCCCTTATTCATAGAAGTCGCTAAGTATAAGGGCTTACGATTTCGGTATTTTTTGTATCGGAATTTCCGATATTGCCCATACAAAAAATACCGGAATTGCAAGCCCTGTATTGTTTAATTTTTCGGTGATATAGAAATATTGATAAGTATTTGACTTTAATTATTTTTACTATGCGTGAGATGCACCAACCACACTTAACATGTACATCAACATCACCTAGCAAATTACTATGAAATATAGAAGCCATATTTTTTTATGATAACTTTAACGCTACAGACAGTTTGGGGCAGCTCACTTTAAAAAAATGTAGGTACTGTATAGTGAAAAATGACAAAACACCTTGCGTAAATAAAAAAAATATACTCATTTATTTCTGGAAGTATAAGTTTAATAGGGATGTGCCCTTATAAAAAAATAGCAGGAGCCTTGAATCTACGATCAGTGTGGGTAAATCCAGCAAAAATAAAATGTTAAGTCCATCATAATAATATGCGTCTTATGCTCTTCTATAAGGTTCGGAAATCAGTCGGTATGTGGACTTTCCTGATAGACGGTCTTACCCGCATAGACCTTACATCATACTAAAATTTCATGGAATTTGATTGGAATACTCAAAGAAGCAAGGTGTAGGTAAGGACTATGTGTGATTGGCACCTAATTAATTATTATTCATCAGTCTTTGAACATATCAAAACCCAGAAACAAATACTCTATAGTCTATACTATTTTCTAGGCGATTACTAGGTATATAAAATAAAATAATAATAATATTATTAAAGTCAGTAAATGCATGATCCCGTTAGGATTATTGGAAATGTACTGCAAAGTAAATTTTGCTGTAGGTTCTTAAATCAAATATCTAAATTGTGATGTATAATGACGGATCATCTGACGTGTTGTTAGATTTAAAGGACGGTTTCAATATATTACGATAAAATTTGATCAATTTCGTAACGTTAATCAATATTTAAGTTTCAATATAAAATTTAGATTCTCTTACACAATAACTGATATTAAGCAATTAATATGCGAATTATTTTTATTTCAGGGATTACTTAGTTCATGTTTGGTTGTCGATTTAAGTTTTCTTAACAACTCAGGCGAGGGTTAATATTATTAAACGCCTTTTAAAGAAAGGCTGTGCTAATGACATTCTTCGAATTTATTTCATGTCTTATTGAATAGTAATTTATCTTAGAAATCTATAATTTGAAAAATAATTAGCTTTCGACAAACGAAAATATTGGAATTCGCTTTAGTCCGTAAGTACCTACGACACAATAAAATGTTCAAGTGTTTTCTACTAATTCAAACGCTATTTCATTATTTTGTTTATTGAACTAGACAGCGGCACACACACTGTCAATTATTTTAGATTAGTTTAACACGGCTCCATTCAATTATATTAAATTCACATTCCAATAATTATGAAATGCGACTGATACTAACTTAATGAAATAATATATCTATGTATTTGATTTCAATATTTAGCTTGACTTGGATAAATGCTCTTATGGGATTCGAACCTATAAGGACTTCCAGATTCGTATATGTATGTACAGGGTACGCCATTTTGGTGGGATTCCCCTCAAAATTTTGCCATTTGCCATTTTTAGGGTTCCGTAGTTAACAAGGAAGGTTACTTAGTATGACTAGGTCATTAGAACTCTCAGCGTGTGTAAAATTCGAAGCCCTAAAATTCGTCATCGAAGACGGGAAAGTGGGAAAAGTCAGATTCCAAGATTTTTTAACATTGGTACCTATATAGTTAGTGATGCTAATATAAAATGAGTCTTAAAAATAACAAGGGTCCCGAATTTCGGTCCCAATATTTTCGCAGAAACCGCACCAGAATAAAAAAAATGTGCCCTCCTTCTCTAACTTTGCTGTAGTCGAGTTAAAAATGATGACAATGCTAATATTTAATGATGCTCATAAAAATACCTATAAAGCACAATACGAATCCCTAAGCTGGAATCGATAGAGCCTTTTGAGTCGAGATGAAGTTTCCGTGTTGACCCGAATTCGAATTTGACAGGGAAGTCGCGAGCTTTAAGACTCTTTAAATTGTAATAAAACAACACGAACGCCAACTCTTGATTTTTAATGAAAAGTACAAATATTTTTTAAGTGATTCTAATTAATTGAATCAGGCGTTACTTTGCGGAAGTACATATTAAAGGATGTATTACTTTGCTCTTCTGCGATACAGAACGTGTAGTTAATTAGTGGAACCCGCTATAATTACTTGCATATTTTTTGCATGCAATTAATTTTCCCACCCTCCCGCCGCAAAAATAAATACGCAGATAACTATATAAACCACCACCAATAACATTATATTATACTCGGACACGTGTTTCGCCCTCTACGAGGCATCATCAGGAGTTGACGATGTTGTTGGTCTGGTACCCGGCAACGGATAAGGCCCCCGGAACGGCACCTTCTACATCGCGTAAGAGCAAAGTAATATTGTTCAACCTAAAGTGATTGTACCTAATTCACAGTTTTAGGAGGATGTTCAAAGCGCATTAATCTTTAGTTGTTAAACGATGTACGTTTTTAACTTAAAAGTTCACGTTTTCTAATGTAATCTACTTATTTGTTTACTTATTTTTCCTTTGATGGTTATGCCAAAATATTTATGTTTAAATACCTATTGTTGCCACGGCCATGTGGCACTGTCGTCGTGGACGGTCCCAATAGTGCAACCCTTTTAATTTTGTTATTTACTGCTGTTATTTTGCGCACTGTAAATACGGTTTCAATAATCTTGTACCATAAAATTATAAAGTGCGGCGGTGTACAGTCACCATAATAAGCAGATCGGAACGAACAAGCGGCCCTACCGCGAACTTCGAAATCCGCAAATTTCGAGAATTTGTCTCTCTCACTCTAATGATGCCTTCGTTGGAGTGACAGAGAAAAATCCTCGAAATTTACGAATTTCGATTTTCGGGGTAGTAGGCAAGATTCTTATGTTGTCAAGGCATTGTAGTACACTTTGTACGTAAATAGTTATTGAATGCATTTTTGCCTACTCGCACTGCCGCATCTAATGCTAACGTCAAATTTTAATTTTCTTCGCCTATTGTAATCTAAAATAGTAAATGCGACAAGGTGACCGCAGCAGTGACAGCAAACATAAGCTGTCACTGTCACATCGTCTGTAACCAAAATCTTAAGACAATAAATTCGTTTCGCGATTTGTTATAGCACTAGCAGCGTTCTGAAACAGTCTTTCCTTTGTGCTTTTACGGATTGAGACAGATACACATGATATGACATGAAAAGATGACGGATGATAAACCAAAAAGCAACACTGCATGTAGGATTACCGCTCCTAAAATCAAAACGACGAACATGGTATCCGAAAGAGGTGGATTTAGGTATGAACCAAAAAGTCGACACTGTTCAATTTTTTTTATATTTACTCTTGTACTTGTATAAGATCAATAGATGATTTACTGCTAATAATATGGAGTGAAACTTTATACTATTGTATTTCTCATTACATTTATTCTTACTGTTTAGCACCTACACGAGACAGCTGTGAGGTATGCTGATCCGATAAATTGTTCTCATCTTGAATTCGCACTTGGATTTTGTAATGAAATATATTATATATCTTTCGACAAGCTAAGTTAAGAGTTAGTGTTCGTGAATAAGGTTGTAATGACTTTGCAAAACATCGAGATTCCTCAACTGTATCCAAAAGCTAATATGCCTAGGTACAAAGAAAACAAACTAACATTAAGGAATATTTTTCATTCAAAATTACGAAACACGAAATATATTACCATTGTATTGTAATTATGTAGTTTGGTACTAAAACATTACAATGCCTTAGAGATTCTACATCACAGGTAGCTTACCATCAGTGGTCTATTCATAAATTTTGACAAGCGTAGGTACAAAATTGTACAATTTTCCGTAGAAAATAAACACATTTTTTTTTATAGTTGTATGCTAGTAAAATTTTTTAATAGGCCACAAGTGAGCCGTAAACACGTTTGCCACTGCCGTTGTATAAAAAAGGAAAAAATGTAAAACAGAAACAGGTAAAGCAATAAAACTATGAAAACGGATAAACTCGCGTATATTAACTAACTTTAACTTCATTCCGACGTTTCGAACACTTTACACGGTTCGTGGTCTGCGGATGACTGACAATGGAGGACATTTTGATAGATTTATCTCCATCAAAATAATAAAGATATTCCTCGTCGGAATGAAGTCGCGAGTTTATCCGTTTTCATAGTTTTATTTCATGTGTAATCCTCACGGTAACCGAAGGAAATATTATGAAATAGGTAATATCAAATTGAGATTAATATGCAAAAGCGGGTTTTCGCCTCTTTTGTCTGGTAACACCGTGATCTCTGACTTTTACGGCGTAATCTTACACTAATGCCTCCATAATGAATAACGGCGCCGAGATCCCATTTGGTGCTAGATACCTGTTCTGAAGGGATAAAGAAGACAATAGGGGAAAGATCTTTGTATTTATAATGTTATGTTAAATGTGTGATAGCTTTGCAAAAATATTTTTGTTTTTATTATACAGGGTGTGATCAGTCATAGGAACAAAAAATACATTGAATACCTGTAAATGTATTAAGTACCTGTAGTTTAAGGCGAAATATAATCGTTTTTATTTTCATGTAATTTTATTAATAAAAAAATATACGTGCACATGATAGCCCTTAGAGTGAAATAATTAACAAATTAATTAAAAAAAACTGACCAAGGGCAATGTCGGGCATGCTTAGTGTAGGGTTCCGTAGTTATTCAAAAACTGTTCAACCTATCACGATTTT
Organism: Thaumatotibia leucotreta; assembly: GCA_025490895.1. Classification (NCBI taxonomy): domain Eukaryota; kingdom Metazoa; phylum Arthropoda; class Insecta; order Lepidoptera; family Tortricidae; genus Thaumatotibia; species Thaumatotibia leucotreta. The sequence goes on along the minus strand of JALPQI010007210.1, from coordinate 6,782 downwards.
CTCATTTTTTTTTAAACTTATGGTTCAAACGTTATAGAGGGGAGAGAGGGACGTGTTATTTTTGGTTATTAGCGATTATTCCCGAATTTTTTTTTTTAATTGTTAGTAAACCATATTAATTTCCAAATACCTATTCAACAATAAATCAGATCGCACGTTAGGGTTGGAATGAAAAAACCTAATAATACACTTTTCTCCACTTTTTATTTCACCACTTCGTCGGCGTATTGATTTACAAATAGGTCTGAAATTTCAGCTTTCTAGTACTAACTGAGATTATCCGCGTACGGACGGACGAACGAACAGACAGATATGACGAAACTATAAGGAATCCTAGTTGACGAAACTACGGAACCCTAAAAAGGTGAAAGTTCCATTACGAAAAATACTTAAAAATAGCTTTAGCAATGTAACAATTGAATAAAAAAAATAACTGGAGAAATCTTATATAATCCAACTTTGTTTCTGAAAACGTAGTCACAGTTTTACTATCCTCCTGTCTATATCTGTCCTACCCAAAGGACATAAGGAAAAAAAATTAAACTCAATGTCAATTAGACAAATTTCCAATTTGATTTCGCAAATTTTGACAGAGGCTATTGGTAGGTACCTACTGACAAACCAATATGAACAATAATCTGTACATGATCGTGAGGTACAGTCGCCATCAGATATATGGTAGCGGTCGAGGTCCCCAAATAAATCGGAGCAACGGTAAATTTCAATAAATTCGTTACGTGAGAAAAGGGCAATGATTTGGGAGCGTGTAATTCGTCATAAATTTAGGAGCAGTCACTTTTCAATAAATTCGTAACGTACAAGTAGGTAAAGATATCGGAACGAACATGACTCAAAGATATCGAAGCAGCCAGGATGATCATAAAGATCGGAACATTTATAGGAAATACACCTTAAGCCTGCGTCACATAGTTTATTTTAATACTATGTTGTCACTACTACTACTTTAAGTTGTCAATGTCAAAGATGATTTTGACGACTGTTGTGGGTGAGTAAATGAGTTTCCTAGATAAAAGAGAAGTTTTCAAGCATCATTATCGAAAAATGCATAAATTCAATTTTGATTTTTATTGATGTAATAATACTAATATGGGATAAGTAGGTAAATAAAATCGTAAAGCTAGCAAATTATTTATTTGAAAAGAGCTAAAAAAAGTATAAAGGGTGAACAGAATACCTAAAAGTCATTTGCGGATCCTATTTTACCACGGTGACAAATCCGAGAATTGTAAATTGACTGTTTCTCCCATTGCAGGCGTCCATGGGCTACGGTTACCACTTATCATCAGACGGGCCGTGTGGTTGTTTGTGTTTCAAATATATTGCAAGAACTTTTAGCAATCAACAATAAATACCGTCTTTTTAGCGATGCAAAATTATATATTGTCACAAAAATACGACAATTGTCGTGAAAGAATTTACGAAAATCGTTCTAAACCTTGTGACAATTGTAACGACTTTCCGAAAGTAAAATAGTACATTACGATACAAGTGCGAAAAAAATTAAGTGGAGTGGAACGAGTAGAGATAAATTAAAGCACGACCGAAGGGAGTGCTTTAAATCTACACGAGTTACGAATTTCCTTTTCGCACGTATATTATTAGTGTAGTATGTACTAATAGTATCTACCGTAGCTGTGTAATACACATATTTCCTTATTGAAATAACAAGACGAGGGTGGCATCTGAAAAACAGATTCATGTTCCTGTTTCGATTGAGTGTCGTACAAACATGTAACCAGATTATCAAACACATTCTCAATCAAGTACTCGTATTTGTATGCGGATGAAGTGCTCTGTCGAAATTGATTTGAGGTATTATTGATTTCCTTATTGTGTGTTATCTGTATATAAACCTTTACTCAGACATGTACTTGTGATGATTAGGACTTAAATTAAATCAATACTTAGTCTTAACCCTTAAATTGGCAAATTAAAAAAAAAAAACGTGTGTTCTAGCTTCCGCGCCATTGAGTACCCAGAGCAGAAAATACTGTCTTGAAAAAAAAATTACAAAAAGTGGTTCTAAGACTATATTCATTGTGACGAATAAATTAAGGGTTAAACAAAACGCTAAAGAAAATATAAACAGATCGTAAATATTAGTCACGAGGATAAAAATAACAACCCCAAAAATTCTACCAGTCTCTGATAAAATAGATTTCAAAATACTCATACAATATTCGGTTCTGTTGCCTCTTTCAGTACCTATAAAATCCCGTCTTGATATATTATTATGTCCTAACTCAATTTGTCAAATAAAAGGTCGTCCCGACTCACAGGAGCTTGACGTTGCGGTTGCGACGTCCCGGGCGCCGGGTCTGTCCCATGTGTCACATTTTTAATCAATTACTTCGGACATAGGTAAATACGTATATTATGTGTATTTTCAATCAAATTCAAATAACCGGCCAAGAGCGTGGCCACGCTCGCACGGTGTAGGGTTCCGTAGTTATTCAAAAACGGCTGAGCCGATTACGTTCAAAATAGTTTTATTTTAAAGTATTCTATAAGTCCACTATTTATGTTTTTTTCATATTTTTTGGACCTACGGATCAAAAGTTAGAGGGGGGGGGGACACATTTTTGTTTTCTTCTGCAGCGATTATCTCCGAAAATATTGACTTTAGAAAAAACTTTCCTTAAAGGCTCTTATTTTTTTAAGAGACCTATTCAACGATACCCCACACTATATGTAACCCACAGGAAAAAAAAACATCCCCACTTCACCAGTTGGGGAGGTAACCGAAAAAAAATTGTTTTCTAGTTTTTATTGAACCTCTTTGTGTACCAAATAGCAGATTTCTAGTATTAACGGCCATTGAGCTATGCTACGGTCAGACGGACTGCGGACAACGATACCCCACACTATAGGGTTACAGGAAAAAAAAAACATCCCCACTTCACCAGTTGGGGAGGTAACCGAAAAAAAATTGTTTTCTAGTTTTTATTGAACCACTTTGTGTACCAAATAGCAGATTTCTAGTATTAACGGCCACTGAGCTATGCTGCGGTCAGACGGACTGCGGACAGACACACATTTTGCCTACAGAAACCTAAAAAAACAGACGAATTGGGAACGGTCTCCTTCTTTGAAGTCGGTTAAAAATCTACCAGTTATGTTCTATTTGGAGAAATTATTATATATAGAGTAGATTTGTTATATTTTGCCACGTAAGAGCTGAGTAGTACCTAAACTAATACTTAAATATACGAGTCCATACTAATCAATAATGATAATAATTTGGTAATTAAGAATTCTACTTTACCCCGTACAATTGTAGACCTAAGTTATGTTAAATCATTAAGCGCTTACTTTGTCAACAATTGATTTATGAGTTTGCAAAGATTCGAATTTTCTAACAAAAAATAAACTTGCTCAGTTGTTAAGAAGATTGAACTCCTTAATTGTATCGAGAATCGAAAAGTAGGGGATTTTGTTTGCATTTGACAACTTCCAAATTCATTGGGTTTGCTCAATTTGGATCGAAAAGTAAACTTACAAAAGAAATTATGTTCGTTATATATTTATAATAATTGTATTTTGTAGGTAAAGCTCTTCGTGCTATACAGAGTGTATTTTGAAGTGGGACTGTACCTATGGGTACTATGGGGAAATCCGAAAGTACAGCGAAACTGTCAGGAAGCATTCATCATCATCAGCCTATGTTAGTCCACTGCTGGACGTAGGCCTCTCCTATTAACTATACGTATAGACGCATTAGGAGGTAAGTGCCCATAATCGCCACGCTGGGCATGCGGATTGGCGATCGCAGTAATGTGTCCACTATGATGACGCTGCTGCCCATCATCAATCTTGTAAAATGGTCAGTGACACTTCAATCCCTTAGTCGACTCTTACGACACCCGCAGGAGGAGTTGGGGTGGTGACAAATGTATTCTTACTGCCGTCACCACACGGCATTAGGCAGGAAGCATTAGGTATTTTGAAACACAATTTAGGTGTAAGTATTCAAAAATTTACTACTTTGATGACGACTCATCATGAATCTTCTACCGAAGAATGGTCAGTGACACTTCAATCCCTTAGTCGACTCTTACGACACCCGCGGGAAGGATTGTTTATTTGTATTTCATAGCTGGATAATTTGCCTTCAATCCCTGCTTTTACGAACGAGGTGCATCTAACAATTTTTTTTTTTTTTTAACAATGTACAAGTTGCAGAACATTCTCAAAATTGCGGGAATTTACTCGGAAATTTCCGAGAATTGTCATGAGAATTTAAGAGTAAGTTCTCATTGAGAATGTTTCCATGAAAACTTATTAAAAAGGGTTAAGAAGAACATTGTATTTCAAAATTGAGTAAACAAGGCATAAAATATACCTTAAAAGGCATATGTATACATACATCGGTTTTGGCTTGATCAGATTGCCTGAAAAATTCAAATTGCCGAGAACATTCTCTATAGAAGTTTCGCAATTTATGAAACTTCTCCTCGGTATATTGCTAGGTGCATCTATATTATCCAAGCTGCGCTACACTAAGCCACTCAACTAAATGACAAGACTATAAATACTAAGGTCTTACTCATTAATATTCAACAGCTTAAAGGTTAGCAGACACAGGGGCTTACCTAGTAGTCAGCTAGTAACCGTTTAACGGAATCGATTTATGCCTGAGCTGAAACGTTTTATCTTAGGTAATGAATTATTAAAACGTTCACACATTTAGCAAAATGAACACCTGTAGCTCGCTTCTCCAAAGGTATACAGGGTGGCCAAAAAATAAGTGCGTTCTCGCTGCCAGTGGGGCTTTGGAAAGCACAGGGTTTTTTCAAGTTTCAGAAGTAGGCGTTCTAAGTAGGTACATATAGTAGTATTTAGTAGTTTTCAAAAAATTCGACCCTTCTGAAATTTCCTAAATCCTCCTAGGGGACCCATTTATATAATAAATAGTATCTGTGGCAAATATGTGAGCAGTTCTCTTTATTTTTGCCACTAAAATGAAATATGAAATTTTAGGTAAATTTTATACTATTTCTACTCAGAATCACAAGCCGATTCCATTTCCGTCGAAAAAAAAATTGTCCCATGATTTTTTTTCCTATTGTGTTACTATTTTCCATACACCTTCTATGGCGGTAACACAAGAGGATATTCGAAATATGTATGAAATTTTTGGGACACTTTTTTTTCGCCGGAAATGGAATCAGCTCGTGATTCTGAGCAGAAAAAGTGTAAAATTTACCCAAATTTTCATATTTCATTTTAGTGGCAAAAATAAAGAGAATTGCTCATGTCGGAAAGTAAACCTCAATAAAAACTTTGAAACATATTTAGTAGGTAGATTATAGTGCATTGTGCATGAAAGTACGGTATTACTAACGAGGCGGAGGGCTTTTAATGACTTGAGTTTGTATTCTGCTTACCCACCGTGATACATGTAATGTTTTTCATTGCACTTGCTGTCTAAGCGCGCCATTGCTTGCATGTAAAGCGGGAGTAATAGAAAAGTGAAATTCCCTAGGGAGTACTAGAACTGTCAGTACGTCATTTCATAATATTTAGTCTTAAAAATTATTTATTTGTCGGCAAGTGTGATGAAAAACATTGTAAGCATCACGGTCGGTAAGCGGAATACTAACTAGAGTCATTCTAACACTCTCGTTAGTAATTCCGTACTTACCTCCCTTGATGTACCTACAATGTACTATTTGATCACACTTGCGGACAAAAAAATAGTTTTAAAACAAAATGTTAGAAGATGACATACTAACATTTCATAACTCCCTAGGGAATTTCACTTTTCTATAGCTCCCGCGACGCATGTAAGTACCTAATAACGGGCTTAGAAAGCAAGTGTGATGAAAAATATACTTAAGGAGTATGCGTCACTAAATTATTTTTGGGGTAGCTAGTAGGCAAGAAAAAAAATGCAATGTTATAGGTTATTCAAGCCTCTAATAAAACTCCTAAATTATATTCACTGCTATACAAATGTTCGTTTTAATCAGATTTATACTTTTTCATACGCCTTTCCAAGTCATTTAATTCTACAACAATACGATAGGTATTTTATTTAATCAATCCCTTCTACTCGTTTGTCGATATAGAAATATTAATACTCTGTTAATATAAAGAAATATTTTCAAGGGTGGATAGCTCGAGGCAATATCCGAAACTATTCAACCGACAATATTATTTTTTTCTCAACTTTAGCGTAAGCATACTCGTATTATTATTTATTAAGATATATAAGATATAGATACCAAATTATAACCTCATATTCAAAATATAGTCTTGGGAATAATGACGGTCATCTTCTGATATATTATATGCTTTAAATAATAGTTAAATAGCTCGGTATACATTATTTTACTAAACAATTGTAGTGTACCGAGGTACCTATGTGATTACTTTGGCTGCTACAATGTATTTGATGCTGAATGTACACCAAATATATAGGTGTTACCTGTCATTTTGCCAGAAAGTAATTTTTAGGTTACAATATGTGTACTAACATGACTTTCAAATAGTGTCTTTAAGTTGCCTACTCAAGTTGTTCCAAATAGTGTATTTATGTCTTTAAGTTGGTATTGAATAAATTACTTGTTCCTAAATAGGCAGCGGATAATAAAAGTGATCATAAATTTCCGGGGCTATTCCAGTAGCATGGTCACCGCAGATTACGACCACTATAAATAATAATAATATGTAAAATTAGCACAAGGCTGAGAGTTATCTCTGGCGCGGCCTAATCTCCTCGTCACGCTTAGCGTCTCACATGGTGGTCGTTTTTTGTA
>JALPQI010007209.1:0-65357 GCA_025490895.1 Thaumatotibia leucotreta | reverse complement strand
AAGTATTTTGGTGGTCTTATCATAATAACTACTTTAAAACACTGTAATCGTTTATTGATGATGCAGCAGCATCATCATTGTGGACATACTACTGCGATCGGCAACCAGCTTGCCCTGCGTGGCGATTGTGGTTATTTACCTACTAGTTAATGCTTCCATACGGATAGTTAATAGGGGAAATCTACGTCCAACAGGGGACAGCCAAGAAAATTCATATAGTTCGGGAAATATTATTTGACCGACTCTTATCTTATGTACGACCTTTTGTTTTGCATCATTTACAATAGAAAAGTGCTAGACTGCTGATTGTCTAGTAAGTGTTCACGCAAAACAAAAGGTCGTAAGTGAGATAACAGACGGTCAAATAATATTTCCCGAACTATACAACCAAAAAAGCCGGCAATATCATCTCCGTCCGTGTCTTGTATCTCAAAAGAAGACCTAAACGAATAGTCTTAACAAGCAGATAAAGCTAGTAGAGAAAAATATTCCTATTATAAAATATTCAATAGGTTGTTAAAGCCCAGAGCGAACCTTTTTGGAAAAAGGAATAAGTATTCAGGTCCATTGCTCAATGGATAGTTGCCGCGTCTCTTTGGTCTATTTCGGTGCGATTGGTTCAGACGATTGATCTCGTTATGCAAGGTTACGCGAATGTACGATTCTATACACTAATCGTTTGAGTAGATTTGCTAGTAGATACCTATATATTTATGGAGTTAAATTAATTAGGGTCTGTGTAAAATATATTACAATATTATCGTCCTGGAAGGATTTAGTCAGGGAGTAGGTCGGTGTTTCTATGCGATTTTGTTACGCGTTTTTTTTTGTTCATTACCATTACCACTTTATTTACCGTTTTATAAAAGCAAACGAGACTATTGTGCCAGAATAGCAGACAAACATGCGTCTGCTACAAGATAATCGAAAATGACTCCACTATTTATATGCAGTTCGTCAATAATTTGGGTTCGGTAATGACTTGATTGTTGCGACTGAATAATCGCATAGAACTACCCAGGTACACCTAACAAAAATTGTAAGTCATCAACAATAAATGCTTTGGACTAACATAACATAAGTTTCGTGTATGTCGGTATCTAACTCAGGCAAAATAGTACGTACATTCATATTTTATTTTACAGACAAACGGGTCTTAATCGCGTAAACTTACGTTTAATTATATCCTGACGTTTCGGGCATGACGTTACACCCGTGGTCGCAGGCAGACTGGCGAGAGAATGTATCAACACCTTCGAGCTGCGCGGGTTTTTCGAACTACCCGCACTTGATCTTGATTATTCACTTCTAGGCTAGGGTTGTCACTAGGCCTACACACAACACTCACAACATCCAATGGCTTAAAAATGGATGTTTCACCACGCTTACATTTGTATATCACGGGATTCCACGCAGACGAGATTCCTTGCCCCTCATTTTGATTAAAATTCCGATGTTTCTTAATTTCAATAGCTTCACGTACTTTTCGGCTATGATGTATACGCTCGGTTGAGAGGACTTTCGGGTTATGGAGCTCAATCCAGTGGTTAGGTCCGGACTCCAACAAATGCTCGGCCACAGCAGACTTATTCGTTTGACGCTTTTTAACAGCCGTGATATGTTCCTTGACCCTTTCCGCTATGGTGCGTTTGGTTTCCCCAATATAGGAACTACCACAGCTACAATCGATCTTATAAACGCCCGGTGTGTGATAAGGTAAAACATCCTTAGGCGACCTTAGATGACCTGCCACCTTTGATAACGGCATGTAAACGGTTGGTATGGAATACTTATTCAAAAGCGTACCTATTTTGTCCGTTATACCCCTGACATAAGGCAAAAATGCTGGTCGCCTTGCAACATCTGGATGTTTCTTCCTCGGTGTTCGTCTGGGTTGCCGTCTGTTCATTATGTAGCCATTTCTCTTAAGAACCTCCTGAACGTGCGATAACTCAATTTCTAGAAATTCAGGGTCACAAAGGTCATGTGCTCTGTTCTTTAGAGAATTAACCACAGACTAAAGCTGGCGGGGGTGGTGGGGGGGGGGGTGTAACGTCATGCCCGAAACGTCAGGATATAATTAAACGTAAGTTTACGCGATTAAGACCCGTTTGTCTGTAAAATATGAGTGATAATCGTGAAAGTTTAAATCAATATATAGTACGTACATTTCCTAACTAGTGCAGGAAAACTTTTTTTCGGCGATGGTGATAGTTGGAGCCCGAAGGCGGTTGGAGGCGAAAATCACCCGAGTTAAAAAAAAGTTTTTTGCACGTGTAAGGGACGATTTGTGGTGCGTCAAAATTACCGCGCACGAAGCGTGTGTAAAGTTCGTTTTTGCGCACTAGTTAGGAAATAGTACATTACGACACAAGTGCCAAAAACATGAAATTCAATACGAGTGGCGATGTTTTAAAACACGACCGATAGGGAGTTACGAATTTCGTTTTTGCGCGTGTCTCGTACGACGTTTTTTAGTGCAGATGGCCCTCCGAAGTTTTGGACCTGACGTAAAATGACACACTTCTCGCACTAGAGCCTAAAAAAGGCACCATCTGTACTAAAACATGTTTTTAAAACATCGCCACTCGTTTCGTATTTCATGTTTTTCGCACTTGTATCGTAATGTAGGTACTATTATTTTATTACGTATTTCGCGATTTCGGCGTTTGTCCCATACTAAAAGCTGTTCTATACATAAAATATGACTTACATATACGGTGTGTGCCAGATTATTAGTCACTAAGGAAACATCCTGTGTTAAAAATATTGTCTGTCTTTAATGTTTTCTAGTCTCCGGTAAAGCTTAGGGGCTAAGTCGTGCGCCGCATCTGTTTCACATCTGTACCCGTACCATGACCTGCCGCCGCGCCGTCTTATTCACCAGGAGTTTTATTTTTTTCTATCCGGCTCGCTCGCACCAATATGTGAGTACGAGCGAGATGGAGAGAAATTAAGTGCTCATGGCAGCTCATGGTAAGCACAATGGGCTTAAAATAAGCAGTGGGCGCCTTGCTGACTAATAATTGATGCAAACGAGTGCGTTTGTCAATGTAATTAATGGTTTCAGACCTGAAAATACAAGGGTTACTCTCGCTTTTCGATAAAGGGAGATAATGATACCCAAATAGTTAAAGCGTTTTCATTGTCTCTCCTTTATTAAATTTATTTGTATTTACGTTACCTGTTTCTGTTTAGGATCACTAGCATTTTCAATTCTATGTGGTGAAAAGTGTTCCAGAATTATTTTTATCATTTTTCAAGAACTTGAAAGTTCATACCAATCTTTATCGAGGGAGTGAAACGTAATAAAAAGTGTACTTGAACATTTTAGGTCACTTTCTGATTTTTTCGAATTAAAAGAGCTCACAATTATGAGTGCGAAAGATACTATATCGATACCTTTGGGTTCAATTGTCGTAAAGGACAAAATGCAGGTTTTCAGGAGAAGCAAAAAACTATTTTTTTTTTAGAAAACTGTCAATAACTTTTTTGTTTTTTGACCTATATTTGTGACGTGTATATGAAAACAATGTAGATTGTTAGTATCTTTGACTTGGTGTAGCAATCGTAGTGATAAGCTAAACGGCTTAGAAGTTAGATGTTGTAAAGGACATGTCAAAATGCTATGTATGTCCTTTACACCCACGATTTTTTTGAGCAATGAGAGTTGATAGGGTCGTAAATGACGGTCTTAGATAATTTTCTTACAAATTTGGGGCGTAAATGTAAGTGAAATTTTTATAAATATTTAGTCATAACAAAGAACTAAACAACTTATATGTATGGAAACACTATTTGTTTCAAAAATATACAACATTTTTGCAACAATTTTAAAGTAATTGTTTCAGTGCTGCGCTGTCTCAATAGTAATTTAAACGTATAAGCTATTACTTCTAACAGGGGAACGCTTTCGTAGTGTCATCATCAGCCTATATCAGTCCGCTGCTGAACAACGGCCTTTCCTTAGCCTATACGTATGAACGCATTAGGAGGCAAATGCCCATAATCGTCACGCTGGGCAAGTGGGTTGGCGATCGTAGTACTGTGTCCATTATCATGTTGCTGCTGCCCATCATCAATTTTCGATAAATAAACGGTCAGTGACACTTAAAACCCTTAGCTTACTCTTACCACGGAATAGTTGGGGGGGTGACAGATGTATTGTTACTACCGCCATCACACGGCAACATGGCACGGTTTCGTAGTAGGTATATGTAAAGAACAAACACCAGGTAATGGTAATAGTAAAGTTTAATAAGCAACTGTTCAAGTAGTTCATGCTTATGTGATGTGACACTGGTAGTAATTGTAAAACTTTACAAGAAAGAAGGACTAGAAATACCTACGGGTTAAGTTCCCCGGTACTGAAGGCACAGATTGTACCTATTTCTAGAATTTAACACCTAGATACGATTATAATATCTTCAGATATTGCTTCATTTCTACTTATTTCTACTCAAGATTCAGAATTACTGTCACATAATTATATATGTATAAACTAGGTACTTGGACAGTGGCTGATTACAGTTTACTGATTACCTTTAGCGTATTTTATTTCCATAAATACGAAAGCGGTCCCCTCTTAAATTTAAAAGTTGTGTGGATTATGTTGATTTGACATGAAATTAATATATTTCCCATACATTTGTTTGTATGTATACAAAAAAATGTATGGTAATAAACAACAACAAAAATTACATCGGTCCTTTACCACCCTGATCATTCAATAGTATTTGTATATGAAATATAAGAATTATTTTTTCGTGCCGTTCGTAAAGGACGACGAAGAGAAAACTTGTTCTTTAAGCCCAAGTTGGCCATAGAACTACAGAAAGTAATCGTAAAAAAGTAAGTGCGTAAAGGACAACACATAACTTATTACGTCACTTACGACACTATTTTTATTTGTCCATTTCCTTTACGACACAGATAATTATTTATAATAAATGACTTGATATTTATGCCCCATTTGCTAAGCTATTTTTGCAAGTCCATAGTAGAAAATCTTGGTCGTAAAGGCTACTTTTTAAGAGATATCGAAATTTTAACTATACAGATCGATAGCGCTTGAAATTCTGAACAAAACTGTATATATAACTCATTTTCGCCAAAATGTCCTTTACGACAATTGAACCCAAAGGTATCGATATGTATTATTATTCATAATTAAAATGTTTACATGAAGAGTTGAAGACATTGAAGTAAAGAAAGTCCCTTAAACGTTCCACCATTCATGTTTCGTTATCATAATAAGCACCACGTATGCATAATTGAACAACTCATCTCCCGGCCATTCCGGATTAGTTGTGTACAATACAATGTTACACCGTGATCCGCCAACTAAGCATTTTAGCTTCATTAAGTATTTCCATGAAACGTTGGAATTATCTTCTCAAATGTTAGCTTCTCTGAATCTGAGCTTAATGATACGGTCAAAGGCAAAATAAAGTGTACATAAAAATGCTCAAAAATATGTCCCGATGCACTTTAATGCTGTGTAATAGGAACGTCATACGTAACATATTTATAAGAGTATTTTTTTTATATATATTTTTGCGCTTTATTGTACAAAAACCAGCAACCACCAACCTAATATCGGGTCACGTACTTATACACGTGTACACGTGTAACCTACACATAGCGAAGAAGTCTTTAAATACCTGAAAAATAAGTATTTTAAATTAAATTTCCGAAATAGGTATATGTATATTTTATTTAAGTATCGTTTTGTGTCGGTTTCTGACCGCGATTTTTCAAAAGCATTTGTCATCTCACTAGGACGATTCTTCACCTAGATCAGGTATAATTAATTACCTACGATACATTTCGTAAATTATATCTAATATGATTACTTTGCTGGCTCGAATATGCCACCCAAAATGACAAACTGATAGATTTTTGCGATATATTGCTTTTTCATAATTTTATTTCATGTATAACTATCGCAGTGACCGAAATTTGACGTGTAAAATTAAAATTCTTTCTTGGATTACAGGAAATATTTGATAATTTCGTTATTATCTAAATACTTGTTAAATAAAATTCTTCAACGACACCATAATAATACAAGTATCTATTATTCAACACGTTTTCTTCGGTTACCGCGATGATTAATACTCATCAAATAACTAAAACTGATTATACGTACAGATGGACGGTCGCCCGCAGACCACGATTCCTGTAAAGTGTTCGAAACGTTGGAATAAAGTTAAATTAAATTAATAAACTCGATATCCGTTTTATATAGCTTTATTTACAGGGTATACCCTAGTTCAGGTTAGCGGTTAGCCCGCCATAATCAATTTTATTTTACTTTACTTGTATTTATTCAAAAAACAAAAAATAATCGTTGTGCCTCAGTTTTAGATTACATTTGTTGTATTGAACTGTATTGAGGATTATGGTGAGAAAAAAAAATGTTATTATTTCACTTTTTCTTCCATTAACTAGCCGGACCACTCCGACCAGCAGTTTCCCTGGTGTTAAGCGATTAAAATTATATATAGGTAATACCCTAGTGAGCTCACTACGCCCATCCCGATAAAAATAACATTACTTCCACACATGCCCTGACCTTTTTACTTTCGCACGCGTATCCGCAAATGTATTTCCGTTGCGGTCGTCTGTCACTTGTTTAAACGAGGGACCCACCCGTGGCTAATCCACATTTGTCCGTTTTCCTTTGTCCCCGACGTGCTGGAACATTTTTATGTCCGAATTCCCGTGAAAAGAATCAGCGTTTCGTAATCGGGTTTCAATAGCGAACGATAATTTGTTTGCGAGGTGTCGTGTCGGCTTGGATTTTCCCCACGTGTACCTCGAAATGAATGAACAAATATAAACCTTGGGCGATTGATACCTTAGTTTAGGGTACCTATATCGAGTGTCCCAAGACTATGGGACATGTAGAGAAACTAGGGAAAGTACTGTAAAAATTAATGATAGACTGTTTTGTTAAAAACAGACCTTTTCCTTACTAGTGCGGAAAAGTAAAATTTGCGTAAATTTCTCTTTTTAAGGCACTTGTTATGAAAAAAGTCATTCGATACACGTGTAAAAACTTCTTTGTATCTCGGGTGATTGTCGCCCTCGTTTCACTCGGTCTCCAACTTTCACCTTCGTCGAAAAAATATTTTTGCTCTTGCAACGAAATGTGCTATTAATAGCGAGTACTACATTCATAGGTTTTCCATCATTAAGTAGTTATTTTTATAGCTTATGAACAGAACACATGATTTTCTTGCAATTTTAATAATTAATTTTAGTTATTATTAATAACACAGTTAATTTAATACTACTTATATAACATAATCAATAATATAAAAAAATACATATAAAATAAAAGAACCTACAAATAAAAAATCTCGCCCAAATCGCTGCCAATGGGCAGTGTGCCCAGAAGGCTGGCCGCATTGCCACGTTGTATGGCAATGCTTATTCGCTGAGCGAAATATTGACCAGCCCTCTGGTCACCAGTGGCATCGATTAGTCGTGCGGCTATGCTTCTATAAAGACGACGCGCATTGGGTCCCCAAGGCCCCAGCGTTTCGACCCCAAACGCCTCAAACATATAGCCACTGCCAAGGGTTGCATATTTGCGGCGTTTGAGGTCCTCCGCTGTGGATGCAGCACGGCCAGCACTATTGCTAGTGCCTGGAAGGTGGGACGGCGCGAGGGTGTCTACACATGTAGCGTCCCAATTTTAGTAATTCTACCCTATTCCTTTCTTCTGAGATACTATGTTACTTGAGAATAATTAAAAAAAGCAGAAGGTGTTTAATTTTCCTATTTGAGCGGCTTCGATTCCCAGACAAGGCATGTAATTTTTATAAAATCTGTGAATGCAGAAGTCTCAATTTCAGCAAAATACCGTAAATATTGTAAATATCTACAATATTTAAAATACATTCCCTTCATGTCCCGTAGTTTTGAGACGCCCTGTATATTAAGGCGGATTTAGACCAAACGAGCGAATGCTCTTTCTATCCCTCTACGAAATCAACGAATTTCGACGAATCACATTTTGAATGACGAACGAATTTCGTAGAGTGGGGTATAGAATGAGCCAGGGATCGGATAACGGTTTTTTCTCCATACAAAAGAACGGTTCGAATTCCGCTCTTTTTCGTTCTTCGGTTTATAATTTTTTTGTTTATGGAGTAATTCAAAAATATGATGTAAATAGTTACATAAAATGTTGAATACTACATAAAGAGAGTAAAACATTTTAAAATATTGAGCTATTTCGAGGTTTTTCTAAAAAACCGGTTCCGATCCCTGGAATGAGCATTCGCTTGTTTGGTTTAAATCCACCTTTAGAATCATTCGAAAATAAACGAATATTGAATGAATCATAAACTGAGACGTACATTGATAACTGTCAAAAGAGCCCAAAATAGTACCTACTTACTCAAAAACAGATTAATTAATTCATGGTGTAATATGTAAAAAATAATTTTTCACTTTCGTACCCTGTACTTTAAAAAATCGGCCAAGATGTCGGGCCATGCTCAGTGTAGGGTTCCGTAGCTATTCAAATACGGATGGGCCGATTATGTTTAAAATAGTTTTGTTTTAAAGTATTCTATAAGCCCACTATCCATGATTTTTATCATATTTCTTGGACCTATGGATCAAACGTTGACGGGGGGGACACAATTATTTTTCTTCTGGAGCGATTATCTCCGAAAATATTGATTTTGCCATTTTGGCTACAGAACCCTAAAAATTATAGCATGCCTACGCATGGGTTTACTAATGTTTGGCAAATAATTTTTCCCAAAGTATCACATCGCAAACTATTTTTCCCAAATTTTCATTTGGCAAAAATTCAATTGTCAAAACTACTTATCGCAATGTTTTCAGTTAGCAAGCCTTTTTGTTGGCAAGCGATTGTTTAGCAAAGAATTACTTGGTCGTTTTTATTTTCCCAAAATATTTTTTGGCAAATGCATCGTTTGGCATAACATGCTAATCCCAAAATATTGTATGGCATACGATTTATACCGCATATACAATATTACATCGCAACCAATTTTTCGCATAAAGTCATCGCCGAACACGGGGTTTTATATTATGTTGATAAACAATTAAAAGTCGGGTTCTAAGCAGTAATTTAGATGAAACTGATGAGGGAACGCAATGCCGAGGGAATAACAAAACAGTCGGTTCTGGCACTCGCCGGCCGCTGCCGCGGCACGCTCGGTTCGCTCGCTCGGCTCGTGCGCTGTATGGTCGCAGTTTCACCTAACACTCCTCCTCGCTTCGCTCGTCGTCGTACCTAACGGTGGCTCTAGGATAGTTTTTTTATGAAAATGAAAATAAAAATATAGTTTTTTTAACGTGGCTATGTGTGCCTTCTTAGTACCTACCAATAAAAAATATGAATAGTGATCATTATGATGGATTTTATTTTCTCAATTCATTCATTACTGATACCAATTATACATGAAATACGTTTTTTATTCCAGGCAAGTTCAAGCCAAGGGTTGTGCAAAAAGTACGAAATTCCTGTATAGACCTACGAACTTTAAAATAATATTATCATTTGCCAGGCTTTTGCTAAGTAGAGCTTGCGAAGTATCAAATTTGGCAATATTTTTTTTGGATTTTAACTTATGACAAAATAAAACATTTGCCTAATAAGAATTTGCTTAATAAAATCTTGACGAAGTGAAACTTTGCAAAATAATAATTTGACCAAATGAATAAATTGAGAAATGTATCTTTGCTAAAGGTTTGTTTGGGAAATGAGACTATTGCGATAAGTTATTTGGGAAGTCATATTTGGGAAACATAATTTGCCAAATGGCAGTACACCCTACGCATGATTCACTTATTTTCTATGTTCGCATCGCATCATCTTCCTGCTTTTGATCCTCCAGCATCTTTGCTTGAGAGGGATCGTAGTTTGGTTTTGATTTAATATTCCATGCCGTAAGTGCTGTAATATGCTTTTAACCCTTATTATGCTCTTATCTACTATTAATGTGCTTAAAGATCCGCACCAGAGCACCAGATCATGAAATTCTTAGACAAACTATGGAACGCCATTTTAATTCACTGGTCCCACTGCGAGCGAGTAAGCTATGATGACTTGTCGGCTACAGAAACGAACGAAATATAAGCGTTCCCGTGTGAACAAGACAGACACGGCGATGTTTTTAGTTACTCGCTCAGCCGTGGGCCCGTGGGCTATAAATATTTTATAATTTTATTTACACGGGAGCAATTATCTTTTGTTTGTCTCTCTAGCCGACATCGACAGCTCATAGCTTGCTCGCTCGCGGTGGGACCAGAGCCTAATACACACTCATCATTTTACGTCGTTCGTTTCAGATTTTTTATGACACGAAGCCTGAGTCATTGTTAGTCACTTATTTTATGAATATTAGGCTTATAGAATACTTCAAAAGGAAACTATTTTGATTTTGAACCCAATAGGCCCAGTCGTTTTTGTATAACCATGGAACCCTACAGCCCTCCACTGAGCATGGTCCGACATGCTCTTAACCGTTTTTTTTTTATCTGTAGGTAGGTACACGCTATCTACATTTACCTCTATTACCTACATGACAGATTCTGGAGCCACGGAGATTATCTCTGCGGTATTTACAAGCCAGCTCCTAGTCGAGTGTACTTGCCCCAGTTACAATGCTGTTGTTTTGATAGTTATTCATCGTTTAAGACGAGTTTCCATCAGGTGAACCAATGTGATTGGAGCTCTACATGAAACTGTTAATTAGATCCGTAGATTATGTGCATTGTACGTGTACGACATTCTTTACTCAAGTTTATGAGGTATTTAGAAAAGTTACATGAATTGCTGTCAATTTTTTGACAAATTATGCAATTTTGGCAAAGTACCTAATGTACCTATTTGTTACATATAAATTTTCACAGCAGTTATGTGTCTATAATTACCAATTTTTTTTTATTCGACATTTATTATTCTGATTTTGAATAGAATGCACTCAGCATTTTAAGTCAGTCACAAGTAAGTACCTATAGATGGATATTGATATATTATGTATGGCTGGATCTACGGATCTATAAAAGTATACACGTGGACGCATAGGTAAATAGTTAAATTTATAGTTAACTTCATGTAGTAGCGAGATCATCTAGACTTCTAGAGTGCCTCCGTCGACCAAACAAAGCTCGCGTGTTTGCTTAGCTATCACAACAGCGTTCATAAAAGTAGCCGTACCATCAGCTGGCAAGTTTCGGTTACGTTAGGTTTATCTCGATACGTAAAACAGGCCATCACGCTTGCTGCAATACATGCTTTCCGTATCGAGAAAACGCTAACGGAAATCTTACTTGACTTATGGTACGGCTACTGTAGCCGTACCTGAGCGGACGCTACGTTATTAACGCGCGTTCACTTTCTATCCGGCTCGCTCGCACCAATATGCGAGTACGAGCGGGATAGATAGAAAGTAAACGCGCGTTAATAACGTAGCGGCAGCTCATGGTACGGCTACTACGGCTATTGTAAATGGAGCTCAGAGGCTCTACCGCGAACCACGAACGAAGTTTTGCTTCCCTGTCACACTTACGTTCAAATTCACAAGTGCGAGAGAGAGGGATCACTTCACTCGTGTTTCGTGGTAGGGCCTCTGCATGGTCAGAGTAGCGCAGCGACGCGTAATAATTAAAATGATTTACTCGACGTATATGGATGTTTATCTACCGCGCGATATAAAGGGTAAAACCTCGGCTAGTTTACCGCTGTTCCCAATTTAAGAGCGTCGTTAAGTAACCAAGCGGGCCATATGAGTCAAAGAAAGATGTTTAACTAGGCAATTAATCTCACCACTACATTGATATATGAAATGAACGTGACAGCGGCCGATCCTGGTGAAATCTGTACAGTTGAGGATACCTTAACCAATGCATTATAAACTTTGTATGTTATCAACTGTACGAGTTCGATTTGTTATTAATAATAATAGTGATGACACCTTTTCTGATTTGGATAGTTTTATTATTTTTACTCGGAACCACGGGCTCTTTCAACCTTTATAGGTGCAATGTCCTTTATAATTATGATATTTCTGCTTTTGCATTAACCAACCATTTTCCATAGATATGACGGCAGAATGGAAAACATAAAAATTAACATTTCGGATATTTTTTTATTTATTAATATTTAATAAAGAGGTCGTTATTTTGCATAGACATAATATTAAATATCCAAATACAGAGTGCTCGCGAGCATTCCAAAATATTTTAACTATGCATTCTAGACGTCAAAATAATATAAACATTTTTGGGAACAATATTGATGGGCATATAAAAACAGACAATAGGATATTATTTTTTATTAAAAAAATGTCTGAGGTACCTATGTTGCCAATACTGATGAGGCCTATCAACTTTTCGATCGACATATTATGTAGGTACGTCAATTAACACTATAGGTACACATAATTTCATCAAGTTGATGAAATTGTCACCTGCGTTACGGGACAAAATAGTGTCGATCGAAAAGTTGATTGACCCGTATACCTATTGAAAATGACAGCTAAAGGTGCGGTTAAACTAAAAGAGCATTCGCTGTTCTAAACTCCCACTCTACGAATTTCGATCGGTACACAAAACGTGATTGGTTGATTTCGTAGAACGGGCGCTAGAACAGCGAATGTTCTTTTGATTTAAACGCACCTTAAGGAGTAATGACCAACCCTATTGTTTATTTTCATATGGCCATCGCTGTATCAAACAGCCTGTGTAATAAATGGCAAGTAACCTCACGGGAGTGTGTTTGGCCAAGTTCGAAGATCTCTGAAACTGTATATTTACACGGACCGTTTCGATCTTTATTACACACCCGTCTTATTTTACTTGAGATCTAGAATATTTTTTGCTTAATAGTAAAAGTACTGAGATATCTATTTGGTTGCCATGAACAAAGTGTTGCCTCTCTATCGCACTTGTAATTTAGAACGTAAGTGTGAAACGGAGGCGACACGCCAATCGTGGTTCGTAGTAGGCCTTCAGCCTTCATAATATTCACGTTGATAGGGTTCAGTTTAGCTTGGCAACAAGTTCGATTCGGTAATTACTCACGTCAAAGCCGGGCCCACGGCTCTCTTCACGCACAATTAGCTTCATTTGCTAGTATTAATTAAGACCGAGGAGCGGTCCTAGGTAAACATGAAAGGAAAACTTTTATACGCATGCTTGGAGCCACTAAGTTTGCTAAGTAGGTACCCTACTATTCAAATCGCACAAATTACAAGTACTTACTTTATTAATGTAGATGCGAAACCGAAGTAAATACAGTGTTAAGCGATAAGTAACTTAAAACTTATAAATAAAGCAGGCATTATTTAGTAAGCACCACCTCGATTATTATAATATTAAATTTTTAGTTACAGAATATTTGTGATTAATTTCTAATAGACATAGGGTTAGTTGTGGAACATTGATACAAACGGACACAATGAAACTTTGCGATATCTCGGAAACCTGACCTTAACGGCTAGCCCCGTCTATCAAACAAGGACGAGCTTAGGTACCCTCCACAACTCCCTAGGGTGCGAGCGACGATCGCAGAAGAAGCACGTCGCTACATGCTTCAAAGCGAATTGAACCAGGAAAAGTAACAATTTTTATTTACATTTTGTAATTTTTTGCAAGAATACAGAGAATATTTCGGTAGTATTTATATTTTTATCGTATTGTATATATATTCAAGTTTATCTTAAGCTAAATACTTTTAAAATTAGTTCATGTTTTGACCTTGTTTTTTTATTTAGTTTAAAATAATACCCTGGTGTCTCACAATGAAACATTTTTATGTAATGTACAATGAAACAGGTCCATGTTTCGTAGTGTACTGTAAAGTTTTATTGTAAACCGAATGTGAAATTGCAAAAGGTTACTATTCTATGAGACTGTTCATTTAAACATATTTCATGTTTAGCACCTCATTATCAACCTATTAAGGCCCACTTGTATAACGTAGGGTTAAACACTGACCAGTGACAAATTTTGTATGTACAATAAAATTATCACTTTGGCTCCTGCTGGTGATTACCGTAATGTGGCTAAACCCGGGTGGTACAAGAGAGTGTAAGTAGTACATTTTTAATATTTTTGTTGACTAGTATAATTATATTATTGATTATAAAATAATATATTAAATATTTCGTAAAATTATATGCAATTATAGGCACAGTAAAATTACATTAAAACATAACATTTTTCGGTTGCTGAATGCGCCAATGTCATTAAGATTCGTTAATAAATTAATCTTCCCAAGAATCGTTTTTTTTTTACTAAGAACAACCACATAATATATAAAAACCTATTTGGCTACTGTTTATGTAACTCTGTTTCAATGTTGGTTACTCGTGATATTTTTTGTTTACAATGAAACAGCTCACGGTGTTTCACTGAACACTATTTATTAGTACACATTGAAACAATACACTTTTTTCAAAAACATTTTAAGAATATATACGCAATTTTCACAACTAGAGCCAGTTTTTTACACGCCATAAAGAATGATGACTATTAGTCTATTTTATGGCAAAATATAAGATTTTTTACTTTCAAATTGGCTGAGATAGGACCGTTTAAAAAGTTGAATGTTTCATTGATGGCAATAGTTTAAGTAATATGTTTAACAATAAAACATACGTACACAATAAAACAACATGATATTTATGTTGTCACAAAGTGTATGATATCTATCGTGGAGATGCCCAGGACCCTCCCGCGTTCGCCTGGGTTGCAGTCATACTACTAGGGCACATAAAACATAATTTTTTTGCAATATGTCGCAGCTATCGACGACATTGTTAGGTTACAATGAAACTTGGGTTGTATACAATGAAACAGTCTTTCGGTTTCATATATCTTTCAGTGGTATTATTAATCATTTAACTAATTGGAATCCTATTAAACTAAACTTACTCCAGCCTACCGTTATTATTAACTTTCTTTTATTTTGTATTCATTGCAAGCGTTCTAATATACATGTTACATATAACACAGTTCCAATGTTGGTTAAGTCTGTTTCATAGTTCATTGGATTTATTACATCTGTTTCAATGTAAAAATTTAGGTGTTTCATTGAATACATGCACGAGGACACAATGAAACAAATCTCATTTTTTGTTTAAAGTTGCATAACACGTATACTATTGAAAATAAGTAGAAACCAAGAATGCGATTCGATAGCCAACTAAATTGTTTATCTTCGAATATAATATCTCACTCGTAACTTCAAAAACACCAGAGATACAATGGTTTGAAATTAAGTTGTGTCATTGTTCCACAACTTACCCTAATCATTATATCCACAAAAAACAAGACTGTTTACGGAAAACCTGCAAATATATATTACATTTGGAGAAGTTCAGTTCTAACTGGTTTTAGAATTATAAATAACGTGAGACTCAAACATGTAATAAATAACAGATAAAGACCTCTTAATGGGTCGAAACATGTCGAGCAATCATCAACTTAAATACGTGAGTAACCCGGTTCGATAATATTCTAACAAGTTTATTTCAAAATTACCAACATTTAAGCATTCGTAGGATTACAACTAAATTTATATATCAGTCCATTGCCATCAGTTTGTGCCGTGTTTGATAGCTACATATTCTAATTATACGTAGGTATGTATGTATTATGTAAGCTACTTAGATTGTTTTCAGTATGTTAGTCATGTGCATGAGCATGTTTAATGCATGTCCTTGCGCAGGAGTGCCGTAGCTATGCGCGGACTTGGCTGCGCTTGCACAGCAGTTTGGATGCCGACTAGTACTAATAAAATGTGCTTTATAAGGTAAACGACCTAGTTCTTACCATCATGGAAGCATGTCAACAATCATAATAATTTCAAGATCGGTCTGTCGGGTACCTACCTATTACGTTTGTACAGTCGCTATCATAATATATGAATTAGTATAATGAGTAAGTTACTTTAAAGATTTGCCAATATTTCCATGCCCTTACGGGGCTCATGTATGATATTTTTATTTTGTAAGATCCTAATGTACTACATGAAAGAAATAAATTACTTGATTACTATATAGTAGGGTCCGGAACGGTCAAAAACACGCCTCTATCGCTATGGCAATAAAGGCGTGTTCAGATATTTTTGAACGTTGCCGGTTGCCCGGGCGCTACGATATAGATATCTGATGGCGACTGTACATGTGTTTGACTACCTACGTATCCTGTTCTTGTACTCATAAAAAATACAGCTTACAATATTGTACTTTACAGTTTTGCAGTCATGATTTTTCAATCACATGAAAAATATTTTTTAAGACGAAGAAGAAGAGAAGAAGAAGTTTCTTCTTCTTCTTAAATATTTTTTACTTCTTTTCTCTAGATATGAATTTGATCGACATACTGTGGTGTAAAAAATCAATCCAGATAACAGTTTTAATTTAATAAACAAATTATAATAAAATTGGTAGGTACCTACTGAGTAGCTACACTCAACCACTTGAAACCTAACTAGGATGATACTACTATGGAGCGTGGCGACTAGCTAGACCACTTTACAACCACGTCAAAATTACAAGTAGTGAGAGAATAAGACTGTCTTTCAATGTTGATTTGTAATTACGACTACTAATATTAACGATTATTAGTATTACTTACACAAGTTACGCATAGTTCCTGAGTACCTATTTATAATATGTAGTTTTAGCTGAGCATGGCCGGCCTCCCATATCGTTTGGTTGTTATAGTTCTGGTTGAAATATTTTTCTTATAGTTTCTAAGAAGATAGATCCCTCGAAGTCATTACTCATAGAAAATTGCTCGAATCAAACACTTATACTCGTATCCATCATAATTGTAGTATACTGGGTACCTATTTACTTATATCATTGCAACCGAGGCTTTGTTTATTTGTATTTAAAACTTGACTTTCATCTTTTCTAATTTATACATGCAAAACGTACAGTTTATTCTGATGCTATATTTTAGAGTTCTTCTATTCTTGTGTTTAGGTATTAACTGACTATGTTGTGTAGCTTGTAATTAAAACCAGCTTGTAACAGTGCTCAAGAAAGTACATATTCTCGAATCTGAAATTAAATGTCGAACTACTAACTAACATACTAGAAAATCCCACAATGTCGTAACAGATAGCTTACAATAGAAAGAATCAAGCGAAAGACTGTGTGGTTGTCATGTGATTTGAAACCGCATCCTCTGGATTACCGGTCCAACGTGCTACCAATAATACCAGTAGACTTAACTAAACTTTTATCACGGTATTTCCACTTTTCTAGCCTGTAATTGGCGCGCTAACATCCTTTTTAGAGCATATCTGTTCAACGCCATCAGTACTATCCCCTTTTTTTGTATGTACGCTTTGCTTAAGTGCCTGACTAAGCACCAAATTACAAACATCAATAAATACTAATAGTACTACTTAATATTTGCTTACTAATCTCGCGTTCGCGTTTTCTTCTGATCTGAATGGACATAACAGATGGAGTTGAGCCGTGCCGTGTCGTGTCTTGACTAATTGCGGACGCGATCAGAATTGATAACCGAGTTCAAAGCAGCCGCTTTGCCTGCGAACATAAACCAAACGGGACGCTGAGTAGCTCTATACTTTTGTATTTGGACGTTAAAGGAATTTTCATGTCATTCACCTATCTACGAGTACATTTATTTTACAACATCGAAAACTGTAAAATTCGAGTATCTTGGTCAATTACTCCAATCGGTCGTACATGCCCAGTGATCTATGAATATTTTAATCTAATTGACACAAAACGAACAGCCAATATTTAATTAACAAAATAAAACTATTTAGCTTGATTAAAGTGCGATTTTCTGAGTTGGAACGTCTAACTCACAAGGTATAAAAGCGCGATATAGTAACATGTGTAACCGCAACTTGGTAAACCTATCTGCATGTTTTGTTATTGTTAAATTACTGCTAAGCTATAATAGATCACCTATTAAATTATTGTAGCAGCCAATGCTAGAGCAGGCTTCGTAAATATCGCGTCTATTTTAGTCAAAATTAACGTGAACGTTTTGTACACGTGGATAAACTATTTTAAGTAAACAATCATTGTTGACTCCCGAATCATGCGCTTGCATCATTGCAATCGCTTTTCTGACTTCCTTTTAGTAGTCGACGTACCTATTTATAGCGTATATAAGAAATAATATGCGTTTAAGATGTGTGCTTTGCTATTTAATCATCTCCCTGATGAATTAAACTATTTTAGGAAAATTTGGAAAAATGGTTATGACTGTTATGAGAGAATTGTTTTTAAAGTTTAAAGGAATTTCATCGTAACATTTTATACGAGTGTTTTATTGTACCTACTGGCTTGTAATCCCAAATTGTTCTACTTTTATTAATGGACAGTTAATTTACAGCAATTGATATTTAAGCATTGTTTTTGTCGTTATTTAATTACTTAAGTACCTATTTGTAAGATTTTGCATGTTGACTTGTATTACATAATTATCTATTGCTTCGTATTCTAGTAAGTAAATGATTCATTAATGCCTTGATCTCTCTATCCCTAAAACTTACGTAAGAACTCACGGGTCTAATCCTAATCTGGCTTAACAAAACTAAAACCAATGATAATTTAACGTAATCAAGGACTAAATAAACGAAAGAAGAATAATACAAATGTTCTTGTTTGATCATAATTATTATTTATTGCCCTTTGGCGTTTCGCACGTAACGTAATAAGGTTTATGGTCCGGAAAAGATATAAGTTAGTGCCTTCGACATATCTTATTAGATATTATTACCTATTGGGCTGGATATGATACATTAATTAATACAAAGATATTTCTCCCTTTTTTAGAACCCTAATTTATTATTCGCGAAAAACCTTCAATAGTATTAGTAGTTTATCAACTCCGAAGATGGCATGGTTGGTAAATTAGGTATTTTTTCTTTGGTTTAAGTCATTTATTATAATATTTATTATTTATACATAGTACTTAGTGTTACTACTTAAAAAGAGTTATCAAGAATATTAAATAAAACAATTTGATTTGTTTCACAAAAAATTAAAGAAAAAAACCTTTTTAAATGTTTTACATTTAATACAACACAACATTTTCCTCAAGCTATCACAATGTAACACGCTTTCATTTTTAAATGGGGACTATGATAAAGAGGGGGGACGAGATTGAATAATTATGTATGGTGAAAAGTTTTAGTGTTAAAATTAAATAAATTTGTACAATATGGAATTATTTTGTCCTAGACGAAGACGCTTATTTGTCGTTAAAGGTTACAATCAAGTTACAAAGTGTTACATTTCTTTTTAGAGTTAATTTATTTTTAACTTTTTAGTTCATTTTATAAACAAATAATAAAAGCTTGTTTTTAAAAAGGTTTTTTTCTTTAATTTTATTTTTAACTTTTTAGTACCTCTATTTTTAATTCGAGATTTACTACGACGTAGTTCGCAGCGCGTAGCAGCGTTATTCCGTTATGAAGTCCGTAGTTCGTTCACATGATATGTAGTATGCACTGATTTAAATATCAATAATGTTGAAATTATGTAATCACTTGTTAGTTATTTGTAACGTTTCTCATTCTATCCATTTCTTTTAATGCATCAACATTACAAGGTTTCTTCGACGTCAACTTGGAGCAGTCAAGTTTTTCGATTTGAAGACCTGCTAAAGACCTAACTCGGCTTAAAGCTACATAAGCTTGACCAGCAGCGAACAATTTGGAGCCTAGATAAATAACAGCACAATCTACAGTAGTTCCCTGCATTTTATGCACAGTTGAAGCCCAAGACAAGGCAATCGGGAGCATTCTTCTTTCAGCTGTGCCGTGATTAAATTTAGCAGGAAATTGAACTGATCTAGGGTGTATTATGTGAATGCCATCGTTACCAAAGTCTACGCGAACCAATGGTACATCGCTATCGTATAGTTAAGCACGTCTGTAATACGGCCATATGATTTCAGTGATGTGACCTATTGCTCCATTCACAAGTCCCTTAGCAACGTCAACGTTAGGCCTCAACATAACTTTAGCACCAACAAATATTTCTAGTTCTTTTGGAAGACCTCCTGTTTTGTTAATGTCCGTGTGTATTATTTTATTAATATCAATCTAATCATTCTTTTTTGATCCATCAATTAATTGATCTTGTGCTATTATTTTAAACATTTGTGTATTCTTCTTCCTAAAATGTTCGAGAACGGCTGAATTATGTTTATTGACCTGCTGATTCGTTGGGTAAATACGTAGAGCTTTTTCAATCGGAGACTCGTCAAGACGAATCAAACGAGACCAAACTCGATGGGGTTGCGTCGTTTAATTACGGAGTTCCTATGGCCACCTTCCGGCTCCAACATCAGACCCTGGTTACCATATAGTATCAAAGTACTCGTCAAGACTAATCTAATGAGCCCAAACTCGATGGGGTTGCGTCGTTTAATTACGGAGTTCCTATGGCCACCTTCCAACTCCAACATCAGACTCTGGTTACCATACAGTATCAAAGTACTCGTCAAGACTAATCCAATGAGCTCAAACTCGATAGGGTTGCATCGTTTAATTACGGAGTTCCTATGGCCACCATCCGGCTCCATCATCAGACCCTGGTTACCATATAGTATCAAAGTACTTGTCAAGACGAATCCAATGAGCTCAAACTCGATAGGGTTGCATCGTTTAATTACGGAGTTCCTATGGCCACCTTCCGGCTCCATCATCAGACCCTGGTTACCATATAGTATCAAAGTACTTGTCAAAACGAATCTAATGACCTCAAACTCGATAGGTTTGCATCATTTAATTATGGAGTTCCCATGGCCACCTTCCAGCTCCATCATCAGATCAGCTCTATGTCACAATAACATTGCATTGTCATCCGATTTATACATGCATTCTAAATTTCAGCTCAATCGGAAACCGGGAAGTGGATAAAATTTAAGTTGCAAGATTTGATTACAGAACGACAGACAACGGGACAGGTGAAACTAAATAAATAATAAAAAAAAGCTTGTAAAAAACATAGACACTCTGGCGCTTTAGGTTATTAAAAGCTTAAAATTGACATCTATTTTTTATTCCCAGGTTGGGACTAACGCACGACGGCGAGAATCAATGCGCGGCGGCGGCGCACCGCGGGTCGGTGATGGCGCCCACAGTACTCGCGTCCCTACACAACTTCTCGTGGTCAGCCTGCTCCAAGAAACAACTGCAAGAGAAGGCCAAGTCAGTACCTTTCTAGATGACATGACTTTTTAGATAGACTACGGTTCGGCGTTATAAGGTGTCATGTGGGTATGTGATTTCGCCCACAGTTCTCGCGTCCCTACACAACTTCTCGTGGTCAGCCTGCTCCAAGAAACAACTGCAAGAAAAGGCCAAGTCAGTACCTTTCTAGATGGACTACGGCTCAGCGTTATAAGGTGTCATGATTGTGGGTATGTGATTTCGCCCACAGTGCTCGCATCCCTATACAACTCCTCGTGGCCTGCTTGCCCCAAGAAAGAACTGCAAGAGAAGGCAGTACCTTTCTAGATGACGTGACTTTCTAGATAGACTACAGTTCGGCGTTATAGCGTGTCATGTGGGTATGTGATTTCGCCCACAGTGCTCGCGTCCCTACACAACTTCTCGTGGTCAGCCTGCTCCAAGAAACAACTGCAAGAGAAGGCCAAGTCAGTACCTTTCTAGATGACATGCCTTTCTAGATAGACTACGGTTCGGCGTTATAAGGTGTCATGTGGGTATGTGATTTCGCCCACAGTGCTCGCGTCCCTATACAACTTCACATGGTCCACCTACTCCAAGAAACAAATGCATGAGAAGGCCAAGCCAGTACATCCTTACATATACCAAATACTACGGCTTGGCTGTGGTTGTTCATATAAACTGTGATGGCGTCCATTGTGTTCCCGTCCCTTAACAGCATCTCATGGTAAATACGCCTGTCCCGAGGAACGGCTATACGACAAGATCAAGTCAGTACAGATCGGTATATTCCAAATTAAATAAGGGATTAAAAACTTAATGCCTTTAATGTTTTATACATTCAAAAGAAACCTTTTAATGGGTTGTTTTACTCGCTATTCATTGAAACAAATTGCTAGGAAATTTTAATTTTACATTGCATGATTCCACTCAGCCATCCAATTCGTGAAGTTCGTCCTCAGTCGCGATCCCGGCTGCTTTAGTCAAAGCTTGATAAGTTTAGTTATTTTGTTTCATTCGTAATTACTGTTTCTGTACTTGCAGTACTTTCAGTTCCTCGTATAATTATGTAGCTCCAAGGCTGATTCGTTGTTTATTCTTCCGAAACTAATTGACTAAGTAAATAAGGCTCGTCGCGAACCCAGTAAATGTTGATACGAGTAATAAGCGACAGAGATTCATCGTATCAGCAAACATTTGGTTGTATTATGTTAACGATCGAACGCATTTAAATTAACTGATTATATTAATCTACATATACGACTAAAATATTTTAAAATAATATCCATATCATAATATAGGTGGTCCATTTAGGAAAGGGCAAATCAACACCAGAAAATGCAAATTTGCCTAAAACCAGAATGACTCGCGTGACCGTAACCATGGCAATAACAGAGAAAAAAAAGGTTGTTTTACCGGTTTCACACAATTATTAGGCTCTGCAGGCCTAGCCAAGATGTCATTCTGCAATTATTATACGATTTATACGATAAGTCAATAAATGCACGAGAATTACCTACAGATTCTAACGACAGTTGACCAATTCCATACATGATGATCCACGTGATTTTTCGTTCCAATCTGTCATTTCAATACATTTATTACTTATCGCTTATCGTATACGATTGCAGAATGTCAATATGGCTAAGCCTGCTTATGTAACCTAGTACTACATAATGCCAAGTACTTGTAGGAATGTAACGTGTAAATTGAGTATTTGAACGGGAAAACATCAGTTGCACCGTGAAGCATTTCTTTAATGAGCTCAACTGGAGTGAATGGGGCGCCGCGAGCTCAACGAAGCCCATTTAAGTTAGTTGACTTGGTACATTTATAAACTTGTTCGTATGATCAATATTCTTGGTAATAGAATACAGCTCTCGCTTTGTTAAGTGTCGTTAAAGTACCGTGTGTCATTGGAATGGAATACAGGCGCTGGGATACGAGTATAATAAGGTACAATAAAGGAATGTGAGGCAAACTTCGTTAAAGAGAACTATGTACACAATAATAGGAATAAGCTCTCATTATCAAACCGGAATCAGAAGAGAGATTCGATAGTACTGTTGACATAACAAGTGACACAACATATACCAAGGATAGAGTTGTTAATAGATGTAGTGAGTGATGAATTAATTTATTGAACAATTGAATATATGAATATACCTAACTATGAATATATCCTAGATTGACTTATACACATTACTCTGTTGTGTCAACAGTTCTTTCGAACCCCATTCTAATCGCGGTTTGATAATATCTTATAATTCTTATAGGTATAGGTATGATATGTACCTCACACCTGACCAATTTATAGTCCGTCAAAATAACAAGTAGCAAGATTTCTTACGGTGTCCTGCCTTTTCGCCGAAAATTGTATTGCCGAATTTAATTTCCCAACCAACTTTTCGCTATAATATATGACATGTCTGCGTAAAGCTGGCTGGGAAGTGGGAAGTGAAATTCGGCAATACAATTTTCGGCGAAAAAGTAGAGAACTTTCTTACGATCGGATTTATAACGTAACTGTGACAAGGTTTCCGAGTGGGCTAGGGTTCCAATTGGCTGACTGTACCTATATTTTTAGTATTTTTCTCCTCTTTACAATGGTAAGTCCTCTTTACAATGGTAAGAGAATAAAATGTGGTGGAATATGAAAACTTTAACAAACAAGAGTACGACCTCTCCTGAAGCATTACCATAGCTGCATTGGGTCGATCTTAGTTATAAATAGGTAGTGATTCTTAGACAAGTCACTGAGTAGTTAACAAAAAACCATTAACTCACGTAGGTAACATTATTTCAGACTTTCAAAGTTTTTATTCATAATTTAAGAATTTCGGGACTTAATGGCGTATTCCAACAGCCCAAATAAGATTTTCCCCTCACTGGCTCGTAAAGCGCTCGTTTATCCTTTAATACGAGCGGGTAAAAACGCTTTTTACACACTTGTGAATAAAGTAATTTGACATTTCTCTAATTCCTATAGCCCCCTACGGCCTAGTATAAGTGGATCTGTATGACCGTAGTAAACATGCGCAATCGGAGCTCACATTTTAAATTGGTCGTTTCTCATGTGACTTTGTAAGCCATTGGCAATATTTATGTTCCATAAGTAACTCTATTCTACGATACGTTTCGACATTGAGTTATAAATAGTTTCTTTAAGTTAATTTACATTTGGATGAGATTTGTAATCATATTTCCTCGCGACAGTGAGGGGAAAAAAGTTGTATTACACTTGGCGGCAAAGTTTGTTCAACTCTCGTGCCTTGAGACCTTCGCAATGCTCAAGATTCCAGTTTCTGAACCACTCGCTACGCTCGTGGCTCAATTTTGGAATCTTTCGCTAGCTCAGGTCTCAATATTGGCACGACAGTTAAACAACAACTTTGCCCCCTTGTATAATAAATAACTATTTTTAATTACTTTTGAAAATATAATGTATTAAAAAGATCTTTAACGGATTATAGATAGAACAAAATAAGTAAAATTCAAGATAAAACGTAGCTTTTGAAACTATGCTTATCTTTTACAATATTCTCAAATTTTCCTACTCGTAATCTCCAAAATTATCGTAATGATAGTCCTGAAATGCAGTAGGTAGTACCTACCT
Organism: Thaumatotibia leucotreta; assembly: GCA_025490895.1. Classification (NCBI taxonomy): domain Eukaryota; kingdom Metazoa; phylum Arthropoda; class Insecta; order Lepidoptera; family Tortricidae; genus Thaumatotibia; species Thaumatotibia leucotreta. The sequence goes on along the minus strand of JALPQI010007209.1, from coordinate 40,545 downwards.
ACCGCCTAACCGCTACAGCGAGTGAAGTAAGTAATTATACATATATACCTAGCGCATGTTCCCCAAAGGGAATTACGTAATAAGGAACATGACAAATGAGAAGTCGCAGAGCAATTAGTGACAATTTGGAGAAGCTGTACTACTCGTGACAAAGCTGAAGTCGGCAACTAGCGCTGTGACGCTCATGACTAACCGAGGCGACCGAGACGGTACGGCGACGTGTTTATTTAAACACTTAACACTCACTTTAATTTGACAGGGTCTACTTTTCGTAGGTACCTACATTAGCACACTTAGGCCCTTTTAGAATTAATTGTAGTAACCAGAGATCGGACAAAATTAAATGTGCCTCATTGTTGGCAATGATATGGACACGACTCCAAAGTTGATTAAATGAATAATAAAAGGAATAATTTCTTGAAATTTGATTTCAAAGCTTTAAGGTGATTACTTACAAAGGTTTTTATAGTTACCGGTGTCAAATAGACAATTTTCTGAAAATGATTAATTATTCAATCAAATTTGTAGTCATGTCCATATTATTGCGAATACCTAATGACGCACATTTGTCCGATCTCTGGTAGTAACAGACAAAACACAACTTTTTAACATCCTACCGCACAGACAATACATTTGGCCAGTGAATTTTCAATTAATAGTGAAGGATATACTTGTAGAATTTAATTTCTTTTGTTTGAAAATAATTGAATAGCCCTCTGGGCGGCTAGAGGTAGAGTGGACTAAACAACTTAACATAGTTACTTAGTCAGTTTTTTAAATGCAGTATCCAAATAATAAATGCAGTAAAAACATGCGTCAATATCTTATCCTAGTCGACCTAGTTAATTGAATTATTTTCAGCGGCGCAGCGTGCCTTGTCGGGGCCCCGTATAAAAATTTTTTGGAGGCCCTTATATGAAGGTAATATAAATTAGAAAGTTTTTATTCTTTTTCCTTACACACTTTGGGGGCCCCCTTGGCTCGGAGGCCCCGTATAATTGATACGGCAAATACGGCAGTAGCTACACCCCTGATTCTTTTTCTGTGCATTCAAATGTTCTGTCAGAACCCTAACCCCCAGACCCAGTCAAATTAAAATGAAAAGTTCATCAGATGGACGGCTCTTGGTATAGGTACACTGACGCATGCTTTGTTTATTTCAGCCTTGTGAACAAAGCCTTTTCTCTCGTGTTCCAGAAAATGGTGGTGCCTCCACACTCGCAGCCAGGACGAGGGGGTGGAGCTGGGTGGAGCCAGGGAGCTGCCCAAGTATGCGTTCACTATGGACGAGCAGTGCCGCAATGAGTTCGGCGATGGGTACGTCTTAATTCCATCGTACATACCTCTAACTCCTCTAAGTGCTTAAACGACTTGGAGCTACAACAACAAGAATAAAAATAAAACTTTTATCACAAACAAATGTATACAAGGTGCCTGAGAGGAAAGGGAAAAAAAATACTGCATATTCCTGAGGCTAAAAGAAGCCAAAAACTTTAAATGAGTTTTGGTAAATTTACAAAAAAAAAATGTTATTTCAAATGCCTCACTACTTAAAAAAGTATTTTGTAATAAAACTATACCAAAAAATACACTTATTTCTTTCTTACATGTGCCAGGTACCTATTTCAAGATTTTTTTGGCCATTTGATGTCTGTCAATTAAATGTGACAAGATTAAGACAACAAAGCAACAAAATCGATACCTAAAATGCGTTTTGTTGAATGTAGTTAGATACTTGTTCAGCATACAGTGAATACTGTCGTCATGCAAATAGCAAGCGCAGATACTTATTTAGGTACTGCAACGCATCAAAAGTTCAATAATCACATTACTACATAATTAATTATTTGCGTTTCTCCCTAAATCAAATATAATTCTTGAACTCTATTTCGTAACAAATATCATAGTATCGACGGTTTTAATTAGGAGTTAATCCACCAAATAGATCATTTTTGTTATTCCAGACAGCCTGTATTGACACGATATCCTATCTCAATCTTTGGGCAGAATGAAAGAAAGTAATTACCTATTGGTACACCCCGACCTCTTCGGATTAATCAGGTCAGCTTGTCATTAAAAAGAGAAGGTTCGAGCGTACACTACGTAATTTGTGCGCCTAAGGGTATAAGTAGATATAGGCCTCATATTCGTACCTAAATTATTTTCTGTAGGTGCAGATTTACGTAATTACTTAGGTACTCCAGATACTTAGATATACAGTGTGTTACCAAAACCCAGGCTTTTACGAAAATGGGTAATAACACGCATTACTTGCAATCATTTTCAAATATTTAAATTAACTGTAAAATTATTTTTATTTCCTTCAAACGATTATTGTAACGCATGTACTGTTTATGTGCTGTATATGTGCGATCTGTCATTGTCAAAAGCAAATTAACGATTCATTTTGAAGTATTATCAAACCGAGATTAGAATGGGATTCGAAAGTACTGTTGACACAGCAGTGTACATACGTCAATCTAGGATATATTCATAGTTATATTCATATATTCCTAGTTTAAGTGCCAAGACTTACAGACAATAGATTAATTAATCACTTAATTCGGTGAGGCAAGCCAGCATTTGAGGACTTCGATAGCTCAATTAACTATGAAACTAAACAATAGTTTTGTGCCATGGAACCAAATACAAGCTCTAATGGCAAGCCGACTTGTGGCCCTAGACAAATCCCCTGGGGTTAGACCAATTGGCATTGGCGAATGCCTACGCAGGATCCTCTCAAAATGTATGATCTTGGCCTCCGGCTCTGAAGTTACTGAAGCTTGTGCACAATCGCAACTTTGTAGTGGATTAAGTTGTGGTATTGAAGGAGCCATACATGCTATGAATAACCTTTTTGAAAAAGAGTGTCTGCCCGGCTCTCAATGGGGTATGCTGCTTGTTGATGCTAACAACGCCTTTAATTCCGTAAACCGACAACTCGCTCTTTGGCAAGCTAGAATACACTGGCCCCACTGCGCCCGTTTCTTATACAATACTTACAATGGACATGCAGAACTTATAATCCGCGACTCAAATATGAAACTGTTCAGCGAAGAAGGAGTAACTCAAGGTGACCCACTTGCCATGCCCTTGTATGCCCTCGCAACACTCCCCATAATAAACCAACTTAAATCACAACCATCAATTGTCCAGTGTTGGTAAGCGGATGACTCCTCTGCTCAAGGAACCTTTAAAAATTTAAGACAATGGTGGGATAAAATTTGCCAATTAGGCCCCGCATACGGCTACTTCCCTCAAGACAGAAAGTCTTACCTAATCGTAAATGAGAATGACAAACAATCCGCGCAGCAGATATTCAAAGGAGTTAACATTACCATAACAACCGGCACACGCTTCCTCGGTAGCTACATTGGCGAAGGTAAAGAAAACTTTGTCAACAATAAAATCGAAAACTGGACTTCTATAATAGAAAAGCTCTCTGAGATTTGCAAAGACTCGCCACAAGCTGCCTATACTGTTCTCACTAAAGCCGCCCAATTCAAATGGACTTTTCTACTAAGAGTATTAGAAAATGCTAATCTATCCTTTGATTGTTTAACAAATATTTTACACACCAGTTTTCTACCAAACCTACTAGGCGGTGAGATAACTTCACTAGAAACGGACTTATTTTCTTTACCTGTACACAAAGGCGGTCTAGCCATCCCTGCACTTTCTAAAATGACAAACTTAAATTATGAAACCTCCAAAAATGGCTGTTCAATCCTCTCATCCGCCTTAATTGAAAATAATGAACTGGACCTCACTCAACATCACATGTCCCTCGCACATTCAAGAAAGGAATGCCGGAAAATTAAAAATTCTCAAGATGATGTAACTTTGGACTCTATTTTAAACAAACTTTCTCCTAACAAAAAACGAGCAGTCGAACGTTCAATTTTCACGAAAACTAAAACTAAATCGTCTACTTGGCTCTCGGTTATCCCTACAAGAAAAGACCACTTTGACCTATCCCCAATGGAATTCAGAGATGCATTGGCACTAAGATATCACAGAACACCTATTTCCATGCCTAAATCATGTGACGGCTGCGGCAATGATGTTTTTGACGTGGACCACGCTCTCTGCTGTAAAACTGGCGGATTAATTACGCGCCGTCACAACGAAATCCGGGACCTATTTTGTGAGCTATGTCAGCACGCCTGGGGGAATGTAATCAAAGAACCCCTCATCACGGAAGGTGACTGCGGACTTCGGGGAGACCTTTGCTGCCGTGGCGTTTGGGATGCACAGAGGGAGGCGTTATTTGATATCCGTGTCGTAGACACTGACGCTCCCTCTTACATCTCACGTCCGGTAGCAGCCGTACTTAAATCCGCCGAAGAGGAAAAGAAACGAAAATATTTGAACTCTTGTGAAAAACGGCATGCGACATTTACTCCCCTTGTAACATCCGTGGATGGGATATTTGCACCTCAGATGTCCGCTTTCGTGAAACATCTCGGCGAAGCAATCGCTGATCGTTGGGACAGATCCCTCAGCGTAGTAATGGGCTGGCTTAGATCGAAAATTATAATTTCCATACTCCGTGCTACAAGCATGTGTATTCGGGGTACGCGCCACAAATTTAACTCCTTCAAAAACTTCTTTGGCCTAAAAGATGGCGCAGCCCTACCCAATCTTTCCTCTACCTGACTAGAGTACCTAATATCTCCATCAGTGCTTGCGTGATAATAATTAATATTTATCCTTTGTTACTATATTTTTGTTAATAAATGATTTTCCCCCCAAAAATTAATCACTCACTACATCTATAAACAACTCTTTTCTAGGTAAATGAAGTGTCATTTGTTGTGTCAACAGTACATTCCAATCCCTTTCTGATTCCGGTTTGATAATATGTACCTACATTGCTCCTTGATTAACTTTTCTTAGAAAGTTAAATACTTAAAAAATAATAATTTTCGATTTCAATAAAAGCCAACATGGTAACACACTGTATAATGATAGAACTACAATATTTTTTCTTCGTTATTAGGAGTCATTTGTTTTATTTGATTTAACCTATACTGTTTGAACTGTTGGATGATAATAATTAGATTAATTAGCATTACAGTGCCCACAAGCAATGGTGTCCTTTGCTGTGATTTATAAATATTGTGAAACGTACGGATTGTTGATCAAACAGAATTCAGAAGATTAAACAAAAACATTTAATTAATTTATACGTGTGAGCTACAATTTCTCACCCTGAACCCTCTCTACCTTCATTCCGTCGTGGGTTAAATAGAATTTAAATGGCGACTAATTGCATAAATATAAAGCCCCCACAGTAAGATGAACGACACCCCACATATTAATAAAATCAAACAAGGCGTTTAACCCTGCCCTCCCAAAACAGAATCGGAGAGAAAAGGTTTCATAATTTAATGCTGTGACCTTTTTCAGGGCAGACTCCATTTTTTAGTAATGTTAGGTACATTACTAAAAAATGCGTAAAGTTATCCAAAATTATTTCTTATATTTGGGAAACGGAAATATCATGAATCAAGTATATGATTTTAACTTTTGTGTATTTAGGTATCCATAAAAATGATTCCTTTCACTTGCCGTCCAAAATATCATAACTTCGTCACAGATATCAAAATTAATGGCTGGTATACACATTCGTAATTCACGGCTAAGCACACGACTTACAGATAAGGCAAACAATTTGTGAATTTTTCATATTTTTACAACGTGAAAATACTCAAACCGTAGGATCCTCTGTGTGGAGGATAATCCTCATAGAAAATTTACCAGACGCTGCCAAACAACTGTACGTGTAGCCAAATAAAGCGGGGACAAGCGTAACGCTCACAAAAGGTTTTTGCACAATCCCCTTATGAGGGATTAGAACCGCAGTCGAGATCCATTTCTGTCATTACAGTCGGACGCTCTCCACGTTTGTCTAGGACACGAGAGAGTGGGCGATTAAGTGTAATTTATTACAGGAATGAGGTCTGATTTCAAAATTACCATTTTTGATAATGATGCCAATGCTTAAGTTTACTACAACGATTTTAAAAGCTTTAGGTTTTTGGTAGCAAACCGTTTTTCTGGATTTACCGTGACATGTTATACCATTTTTTTAGGATTTAAAGTTTTTTTTTTATTTTGTGATGAGTTTGGAGAGGGTGCCTCCACTCTTCGTCCAATTCGACGCCTGGGTGCCCCGATGGAAGGAAGTTGAATACATATTGCTACTACAATAAGTTCCAATCTTACCAACTCTACTTCAATCTTCTTACGAGATCATAACATAAATGCGCAATAGCGTGTATTTTGCAGTTTTTTTTTTCAGGTATCTATAGTATCGTTATTGTTTCCGGTTTATTAGAAGTTAAACTCAAATAACCCAATGGCAAAAACACATATATAAATAAATTCAGAACAACCTAAAGGCTAAATACCAGAGTCCCAAAACGCACTTTAAAACTTAAAACCAATACCAGCGTGTCTCGATTCGTGCTTTTACCAAAATCACTCAGTATCATATTTACTAGACTTGAAATTCATCATTCTCTAAATACAATAGTCTCAAAATACCTACTCTAAAATCAAATCTTTTACGCGCTAGCGCTGTGAAAAAAAATAGGGTATTTTGAAACTAGAGTGCTTTGCGACCATTTTAGAGAATAGTGTGTTTTCGGACCTGTATGACATTAGGTGATCATGGGTGACGTATGTATGACATTGGTGGAAGAACGTTATTTGATTAAAAATTCTTATTTTAAACGTAATTAATTTTCTAAGAAAAGTTCATTGAGAAGCAATGTACTTCAAAATGAATCGTTAATTACTTAATTAGACAATGACAGTCCGCAGCCACTCGCAGCGTTCGACGACAAAGCAGGACACGCGTTACATTGATCGTTCAAAAGGAAATAAAATTAATTGTTCAGTTAATTTAAATATTTGTCAACTCTTGATATTTGCAAATGATTGCCAGTAATGCGTATTATTAGCTATTTTTGTAAAAGTCAGAATTATAATAACATACTGTATATTATTATTCTTATGACAACATGTGTTTTTGACATTGAGGTGTATCGTGTAATTTGAATTTAGGTTCTAATAAAGATTTTGTTTTCCATTACCATATACCGTAGCAGTAAGAATACATTTGTCACCACCCCAACTCCTCCTGCGGGTGTCGTAAGAGTCGACTAAGGGATTGAAGTGTCACTGACCATTTTACAAGATTGATGATGGGCAGCAGCGTCATCATAGTGGACACATTACTGCGATCGCCAATCCGCTTGCCCAGCGTGGCGATTATGGGCATTTACCTCCTAATGCGTCTATACGCATAGTTAATAGGAGAGGCCTACGTCCAGCAGTGGACTAACATAGGCTGATGATGATGATGATGATCGTAGTCCATTTTTACGCTCACCTTAGTAGGCTAATACGGTATGTGAGATAGATCAGACAGTACAGCAAGAGCAAATTGAGATGAAAAAGTGGTCACACAAAGGAGTCGGGTGCCGCCGCTCGCCCTTTCACGACGTTCGCTTTGTTGCCGAGGGGGTGACCTCCTCGTTCACTGTCCAAACCTTTACTCCCTACTTAAAGAACGTTAGTATACTTGTTAACTTTAACATTTTATTCGGTCGACAAAGAGTAAAATCGAAGAGTCATTTCAAAAGAAAATTACGCTGCCATACTCGTCCTATTTCGATTTAAATAGATTTTCTATCCAGAAACCTAAAATATCTTTTAAAATGAAATAACACACATTGTTAATATTTTTTATTTGGTAATAATGATCTATGGCATTCTATCAAAAATTAATACCAACTAGCCATGTACAAGTTGCAGATCACCTCAAAATTACATAAAATGTTTTCTTTGGAAATTTCAGATACACAAGTTGCCATTGAGAGCATTCCTTTTCAGATTTGGGATAGTCACGAAATGTTCTCAACAGTTGAAATTTGACGTTCGAGTTACACACTGGTGACTATATCAACTTATCAAGTGGTATAGAAAGTTTAAAGTTTGTCAATAGGTAAATGTGCGAAACAATACCAAAAGTTTTGCTTGAAAACATTCCTAATATAGGAAACTTGTCTTCGGAGCATTATTACGACTACTACTAGGTAGTATCTATTTATACTTATTCCAACAATTATATTTATAAAGACTATTACACGTGTCTAGACTTTTGGGCTTCAATTACAGGTCCTACCTAATAGGTACTTATAGGTAATGATAATGATTCACCGGAATTTAGGTCAAGTAGTTCCGAACCGAGCTTATCTTACATCATTGGATAACTGAGAACAAAGGCTTGTTTAACATCGCATAGGAGTTCAATCAAAATGGCTGTAATTAATGAATTTTACAAATTAAGCGTAACAAACAATAATAAGATATTATTTTAGAGAAAACGGTGCTAGATAATAGTTAGTTCGGAAATTCGGTTTTCAAACCAGATGCCTTGAGTTGTAATCTCGGTAATATTACGGGATTGCCGTTTTCACAAAGATAAGTATTATGAATGCTCATGAGTTGTTTTGTTTTTAGTAGAGTCATCTAGGTTAGGTTAAACGTAGGTAGGTACGCAGTGTGTAAGTGTAGGTACCTACTAAAGTTGAAAATTTCATCGTGAAAACGTCAATTGAAATAGGTGGAAGGATTGACAATAATTATTTCTTTCAAAACCCGAAAAAAGCGAACGTTTCATAAATTCCCGAAAAATAAATTTATTTTTTAGCGACATTTTCATCGCTTGTACTACACAATCATTTCACGTAATATATTGTTGACAGAAATGTCTGGGATTGCGCTACGTACGCTTACCCCACATGACACTATATTACTACATGTAAAATGTTTATTTATGCAAGTTTAATTAAAATTTAATATTTTCCACAGGTTTTCGGTGTGTCAGTCAGTGAAAGTGCGGTCGGCTTGTCGGAGGCTGTGGTGTGCGCACAAAGCTCAACCCAACGTGTGCCGCTCCAAGCGGGGCGCTCCTCTCGATGGCACGCCCTGCGGACCTGGCCAGGTAATAACAGACTAGGGCATGCAATCCCGGGATTAATTTGTATGCAATCACGTGATTTGACATTAAAATCACGTGATTGCATAAATTTGCAATTGCATGTTGCCTAAAAGGCTCTAAACAAGCATCGGAAGCAGGTAATGTTCAACAGCATGTCGGTATAAATGCTCCATATCGGCGCATAAAAATCAGATAGAAAATAGAAACGCTATGAATAAATAAAGCTCAGCGCCTGGCTAATAGTGATATGTTTTTATTTAATACTAATAACTTACATGGGCTTACATAAAAATACTCCGCAAAATTGACAACAGTTACTTACATACCTATTGGCGAATATTATGACAGGATTGAACGGAAAAATTACCCCCACTTTAAGTGTTTATATTCAAATTATAACGATCGCCTGTCGTGTTCGATATTGATGACACATGCCTATTTCAATCACTACGCTAGAGTTACGAGTAATACAAATACCTGTGAAAAAAACAACAACAAACAAAGCATTCCCGTATACCCGTCAAATTGAACTAGCCGACTACGTGAACAAGGATAGTGTACGAGTATTGTGTTATTAGCTGGAGGCTGATACCTATTTGCGCTCGTATTGTATAAAATGGATATTGAAAAAGCTCGCATCCGTTTATTCACCGAGCTAAAACCAATACAGCCTCGCTACAATTAAGGTTAAATCAAACATTAATGTTGGAGGTAAAACCCTTCAAAGTATTCTAAATATAAATGACGCGGATCACATAAAAGCGGCTAAGTAGACATTTTAAACATAAGACACTTCTCCTGCGTTCCGTTTTCTCTTAAAGTACTTTGGAGTATTAGAAAACTTTGTGAGCCCTTCTCTTTATGACCGACTCCTTTGTGCAGGGGGCGTGACGAGAAACGCTATTCTTGTTGTTTAAGCAAAGGGAACATTCGACCTCTCCTTAGCTTTACTTAGTTTGATCCAATAATGTTCCAAAGTTTAGAGTAACCGATGGATAAAAGGTTCACTTTCGACCCGAGACGTAAACATGACAACTTAGTTCGTGTAAAATTTGGTGCCGCCAAACTTGATAGGTAAATGTCCCCGCGTGTTAGGTAAAGAGGGTTCCTACATGTTGAGGTTGAATTAACCATTATTAAATGGTGGTAAAGTAAAGACAGTCCTACACTGCATTCAATGTACAAAATAATTCAATTTATGCGACATGGACCAATCTTAGATTTAGATTAGGTTAATTAGTTTAGTTAGATTTAATTATGTATATAAATTGTAGTTTTGAAAATGAAGGCCGATTAAGTTTTTGCAAGTCAAAAAGTCCAGTAAAGTACTTCTGAAATAACCAACTTACGATTCAGAAAGTACGAATAGTTAGATACACTTTAGGGTAATAACCAGGGTTCGGATATCTCGTAGCACGGTAAGACGTTAGAGAACCACGGAGTCGATTTTAACATAAAAGTCAACTTATACTCATACTCATCCTCATGTATATAATTAGTTAAAAATAGTACATTGTGCATCAAGGGAGGTAAGTACGGAATTACTAACGAGAGTGTTAGAAGCTTTTATGACTCGAGTTAGTATTCCGCTTACCGACCGTAATGCATACAATGTTTTTCATCACACTTGCCGACAAAAAAATAAGTTTTAAGACAAAATATTATTAAATGACGTACTGACATTTCTCCCAACTAGCAAAATATAGTCATATAAAAGTTGAGACAACGTTTTGCATATAACTTGTAGTCCTATTTGGTTGGTCATATAAACGTAAGGTAAACGGTTATAAAAGGCGAAAGTGGCGCAAATTATAAGACTTATTGGTGAGATAAAGGTTAAATAAAGGTTTGCATGGCGACTTAAATCGTTTATTAAAGGTATTGTAACGATTAAGGAATGACCAAAACGTTGTATAAAGAGTACAACAAAAACCTTTACGCGACCTAAATATCAAATAAATGTTTTATAACTGACCATTTTGTTTTATAGAAGGTTTAGTGTAATCCTACTCATTGCTTATCGGACTGCTCCTGACATTTATTTTAGATACGCGCAAAACTTGGTGTGTGTGACAAAAAGTGTATGGAAAAATAATACAAGGTAATTTTATAAGTTTTGTAATAGAAATTATTGTTCTATATATTGAGCGTTTGCACATTTGGCTTGAGCTGAATTCGTATGGGAAGGTCACTTTACTGTTAAAGTTTATGATGATATACAGTTTTTTGCTGTCGCGCTCTTAATATATTCGAAATAATTATAATTTATAACAGTATTTCTTCATATTTTATTATAGTTAAGGTTAGCCATTTTGGAACAAGTCATGGATTTATACTTATACGACTACAATATAACTTTATCTTAAGTAAAGGTTTTTATAACGACTACAAATTGTCCGCCATTACTAAGCCGCCATTACTAGTCCGCCACTTCGTTTGTACCGTTTCCATGATGTAACGTTCATGGTTTTTTTCTTTGAAATAGTACTGTGATGCTCACGAAATGGCGACTGATGATTTATAATATTAATTTCAAATCGACTTTAAATTGCATGATGTTTTATAACCGTAACTTAAAATCAATTTAAAAACATATAGTTCAATAAAAGGAATATAACGGGTTCGGGAACAACTAAAGGTTTTTCAAAGTTTTTGTTTGACGTTAATACAACCAACTGTTGAATAAAAGGTAGATAACAGTCCCGCTGATATCTTTAAGTCGTATTGAAGTTACCCTCAATACCGCTATATAACTGTCGAGATAAGGTTTTATGATATCACTTATACAACAATAAAATTATGTAGACGTTGTAAAAATGACCTTATTACGACGGTTCTGTTTTTTCAAAACCCTTTATAAGACGAAAACGTTTATACGACTTTGAACATCATTAAGTAAACGTTTTCTTTAAAACCTCTACATGATTGTTGTATAATTAAGTCGCAAAAACGTTTATTTGCCATAGTAATTAGACTATTTGGTAGGACGACTAAACTATCAGATTTAAAACGTTTATTTGACTAACAGGTTAACTAAAAACGACTATAAAACTCTTATATGGCTAAAGGTCGTATAACTCTTGATTTATATGACTTCTTTGCTAGTTGGGCTATTACTCCCTAGGGAATTTCACTTTTCTATTACTCCCGCTACGCGCGCAAGCAATGGCGCGCTTAGACAGCAAGTGTGATGAAAATGCTTTTAATTTCATTTTATCTACGTGTTCTATGGATATTACAAACTAAAAGCTTAGTTAATAATATATTTTGTTTGTGTGTTTTTTTATCTATGGTGAGGCAATCTTTTTTCATTTAAAATATCATCATCATTATCATCATCATCATCATCATATCAGCCGAAAGACGTCCACTGCTGAACATAGGCCTCCCCCAAAGATTGCCACAATGACCGGTCCTGCGCCACCCGCATCCAACGGACTCCTACGACCTTCACCAGGTCATCGGTCCACCTTGTGGGGGGCCTACCCACGCTACGCCTTCCGGTACGTGGCCGCCACTCAAGAACCTTCTCGCCCCAACGGCCATCGGTTCTACGCGCAATGTGCCCCGCCCACTGCCACTTCAGTTTAGCGATTCGGAGAGCTATTTCGGTTACTTTGGTTCTGCTGCGGATGGTCTCATTTTTAATCCGATCACGTAGAGAGACTCCTAGCATAGCCCTCTCCATTGTCCATTTAAAATATAGTTATTATTATTCCAAATGATATTTATTTCCTTTATAATCAACGTTTGGAATGAGTGTATGTGAGTATAAGTATGAGTTGACTTTTATGTTAAAATCAACTCCGTGGTTCTAACGCCTTACCGTGCTACGAGATATCCGAAACTTGGTAATAACAAAAATATCACAGTGTTGCAGTCATATACATAGAAGCTCATGTCAGTTTTGGCGATGAGCTACTGCTAAAGCTGCAGCCTGCCGTGCGCCGATAAAAATATATGTTATCAGTTGCTCCCAGCATCCAGTATGCCTACCAAGAGCTGCGGCCGTGAGTTTGACGCCGATTTTCTTTCTGTTCCTGTCGGTCGCACTATTAAGTGACACTTCACACTAGTATTCGCGGGATATATAGAAATTAAGTCCGCGTTAAACGCGTAATTTACTTTCAGTTCATTCCATTTAGGTATACCTATACCAATCGTTAGTTGACTCTAAGAAATTGTAAACAAATATGTCTGACTTTCCATAGCATTTGACGTAATTGACACATATCGTGAATCATGTTCACGGATATATTTTTACGTTAATACTAATAAATATCAATAAATGTAACTAAAAATGTATGTGAACTCAAGGTTTCAGAGTTTAAGTTCGTAATATAGGTAACCAAGAATGTGTTCTAAAAGTGTGTGATTATGGAATAATGCAAGTTTTAGGTTTGTTTACATTTTTTCTTGTATATGTATATTGCATATATTTTTATTGTATAGTTGCATGGCTATTGTTGCGAACGAGGGGGATAAAAAGTAAGTTACGTCATCCAGATATTTAAACTCACGTGAGGTCATGGTAAGCACACAGAATTTGAATGCAGGTGAAATATTCGCAGGCTTTCACGTCGGCTTTATGCCGACACACGCGTGGCGCGCGGAATGCCGGGAATACTCCGCGATCCAATCACTCGCTAACTGTTCGAGAGCCTAATAGAAATTGAGTAGGCAGATACCTACCGTAAAATAATGGAGCGCTAAAGTAGGTAGCTACTAACTTGGTTCAATATTTTCGGGACATCTGTTATACAAAGGAAGAAGAAATGTACAGAAAAATTTCTGGCTAATCATAAATTACTACATAGTATAAAATAAAGTCACTTTTTCTGTCCCTATGTCCCTTTGTGCGCTTAAATCTTTAAAACTACGCAACGGATTTTGATGAGATTTTTTTAAATAGTTATAGTAAGGACTGTTCATTTTACTAAGCGGACACACTTAAACGTCTATTATAGATCGGTTTTAAAATCGATCGATGAACAGTTTACAGCCATGAAATTAGCAAAGCCATCTTTATCAATTGATATATGTTTGCTTTTCAAGTATCCATTACTATATCTGATAAGACATATTCAATTTGATAATCGTAAATTGATTCTGCACAATCGTGTACAGAAAAATATTCACTGTGAAAGATTGCAAATATCTATAGTACACCAAACGAAGGAAACTCAGAGGAAAAAACTCGTGTATAAGCGAATTTTGGCATAGTTGTAGGGAATGGTGTTTTAAACCACATACTAAAAGTACTGGTGGTTAGGGGTGGAGCTAACGGGGGGAGAGGGGTGTAAAGGTCCTTATTTTTAATGTTTCGTAAATAACTCTTAAACCGTGGCTTATAGCAAAAAACGTTCTAGTACATAAGTAATCTACATAAAATTCTCTACGAAAAAGATTTAAGTATGTTTCCTCTGGGATCAATGTGTCATGAGATAAGAAAGCAGGAAGACGGACACTAAAGAAATAAACACAGTTGTTTAAGTAGGTATGGCACATACAGAATGCTCGCGACAGTTCCAAAAGATTTTAATGCTCAATTCCTGACCATATTTAGAGTCTTTAATGTTATATAAAATTTCATGGATTCGGCTTGGTTTCAGAGATAATCAACCTTTTTTTCGAAATAAGTTTTTCGACGTAACTTTTTGATTACTAGACCCCGGTATCGGAGGTGCAAAATGATAGCTGTCAAGTTCTTACTTAGGGATAGGTAAACACATTTTGTGATGTCGATATCGATACTCGATTTTTTGTACAATTATTTTTTTTATGTACAAGGACCATTTATTTGTATACCTTTTTTCGGGATCTATGATAATACGAGTAATTAACATTTAATACTCGATTTTTTGTACATTTTTTTTTTATGTACAAGGACCATTTATTTGTATCCCTTTTTTGGGATCTATGATAATAATAAACATTTAATATATAAATCATTACTATTACAATACAAATCTCTGGTTGCTATTACATTCATTATGTTTCGAGTTGCACAACATTGCATAAAAACTTTTGAGATATTAAATACTTATAATAAATTATTTATGTCAATAGATAGTCAAAGTCATCTTACAACGATGTCGTCGATTATTTAGCCGTGTTTACGAGTCTATTCGCCTAAAGTATTTTATGTAGAAAGTGGAGTCACTTCTTGCTGAACACCCTGAACTTCAAAAATTAATAAAAACATTTAATATACAATTTGCAGAATACACATCATTTCTAGATGTTGGAATATAAAAAAGCACATGGAGTCAAATTGCCATCAAGAGAAAATCAACAACGTATGTTCTACTAATATTGATTATTTAATAAAGGATATTCCATTCCAATATTTGTAATCTTGCATATCTTGCATTGCAACTCAATCTTGTATGAAAACACTCATAAAAAAATTAAAATCAATTAAACTGTAACCGAGATCTGTTTAAGTTTTTCGTCGGTTGTAACATACTTTGGACCAAATTCGAAAACCCAAACTTCAGAAGGTTCATCGACAATAGCCTCAATAAAAAGTATGGCGATGTTACATAACATTATATAAATATTTTGTTGGTTTTTTAATTATATAGTCCTAGTTTATATCGTAAATAGGTGCGGTTAATAAAAGTCTTAGCTAATTATTATGGTAAAGAAAAATTATCGATATGTAACTTTAATTATCGACATCACAAATATTTTTACCCCATCCCTAAGAACTTGACAGCTACCATTTTGCACCTCCGATACCGGGGTCTATTGATTACAATGCTACCACAATGTGTTTTAATATTACCACACTTTTTGCCTGGCAATTAAAAAATGGGAATAAACTTGACGCAATAACCTGTACCTAAAAAAATATTAAAATAAATAATTTTAACAAATTGTTGTTATGATAAAAAGTAATGGAAATGTTAAAAGTATGCAAAAAGTCTAAAAAAAAGAGAAAAAAATTTTTTTGGTGGTATTTGACATTAGGTCTCATAATAATTTTTGTTTGTTTTGATGTCTAGAATTCATAGTTAAAATCTTTTGACGATGATTATGAGAATATTTTAGGTTTAGAAGATAATTAGGAATTTTATTTTTACAAATAAGTATACAAGGCGCGCCCGGGCGCGAGCATTCCAAAAGTTTTTAAGAATGCATTCTAGATATCAAAATAAACAAAAATGATTATGAGACCTAATGTCAAATACCACCAAAAAAAAATTTTTTTTTCTTTTTTTTTAGGCTTTTTGCATACTTTTTAACATTTCCAGTACTTTTTATCACAACAACAATTTGTTAAAATTATTTATTTTAATAATTTTTTTAGGAACAGGTTATTTTGTAAATTTTATTCCCATTTTTTGATTGCCAGGCAAAAGGTGTGGTAATATTAAAACACGGTGTGGTAGAATTGTAATTAAAAAGAAGTTTTATGACGAGTTACGTCGAAAAACTTATTTCGAAAAAAACGTTGATTATCTCTGAAACCAAGCCGAATCCAGGAAATTTTGTATCACATTAAAGACTCTAAATATGGTCAGGAATCGAGCATTAAAATCTTTTGGAATGCTCGCGAGCATTCTGTATGTGCCATACCTACTTAAACAAATGTGTTTATTTCTTTAGTGTCCATCTTCTTGCTTTCTTATCTCATGACACATTGATCCCAGAGGAAACATGCGTATATCTTTTTTGTAAAGAATTTTATGTAGATTACTTATGTACTAGAGCGTATTTTGCTACAAGCCACGGTTTACGAGTTATTTACGAAAAATTAAAAATAAGGACCTTTACACCCCCCTCCCCCCGTTAGCTCCACCCCTAACCACCAGTACTTTTAGTACGTGGTTTAAAACACCATTCCCTACAACTATGCCAAAATTCGCTTATACACGAGTTATTTCTCCCGATAGGCAACTTTTGGTCTTCCTTAGGTGGGCTATCTAGGACATTTTAAGTCGACGTTGTAACGCTTGAAAAGTCCTAGCCTATTTCTACCTAATCTCACAGCCCTCTACCCCATACAACTCAAACCCCATAAGCTAGAGAACCCTCAGTATTAATACAAACCCTCAAGGAACCCTAAAAGTTTACCTAATAAAGCTATGGTTCTATGGTATTCTGTCTTGACTATAAATATTTTGGCCAGAAGAAGTGATGTGATCGTCTAAGTATCGGCAGGACCCCGTAGTTGTACGTAATGACCTAGATTCTTGAACAAAGAGTGAGAGTTATAGACCTAAAAGCCCTAATTAGGATAATGTAATGACCTAACAAATCAGAACATCTCAGAACACTAGTATAACAGGAGAGAAATGATAAAAGTACTTTAAACACAATAAGATTTATTATTATTAAAATCACGGTAATATTATTACACACACATCGTAGTAGCTGTAGAACAAACACAAATATATAGCAAATATAAGTAGGTATTATAGAAAATGCTAAAGTAAATTGGTAAAGTTAAAAGTAAAATATAAAGATAAGTTTTAGTTAAGAATAAAAGACAACCTGTAAGTATTAAAAATATATAAATAATATCCCCTACCCACCGATATAGAATTACAGTTATTATTAACTATTGCAGTTCTAACACGGCTTGAACATACGGTTGGGTGAATTTGCGAATTCAGTTTATGTCAAACTGTATGTATTAGTTCCTTGGAACAAGAAATATTTAATTTCATTATTAGTGTCGTGACACTATGTATGTACTAGTTCTTGAACTAGACGTGTAAGGAACCATGATCCCTTATTATATTCGTATTTCAGGATTATTCGACATTGCAAATTAACCCGGTCCTTAGGATGGGGTAAGCTCACCTATTCTGAACCAATATGGAAGGTAAATATTTTGTGGGCCCAGGTCCTCTTTTTCCAAAAACATGATTTTCCAGTTCCATCAGATGGCAAATCAGGAGTAGGTCAAATATGTACCCTTGGATATATGTGTATCGTAATACAATTGGCCTTAACCAAGGTTTGAAGTTTGAGTCTATTCAAGACACCATTGTAATACAGGTTTATATGCATGTACTGTTCCTACGTTCCAAGTATAGCAGAAAACAGTACCTAAAATCACGTTACGATCATTTAGCGCAAACCAGACAATGTACACCTGAACAAACATCAAAACAAACCACTAATCATATATGTAAGTTAATTATTCGTCCATCAAACCATCTTCAGAAAACCAGTATAATCAATTAATTCTGTAAAACTTTATCATATAAATATGCTCAATATTATTACTTATACCATTCCACATTCGTCCAGATACCTACCCACTATGGGCCTAGGCTCTTTAACTACCACTTTAACTAAACACATACACAAAGATCATATAAGTAATAATATAGACAATTAACGCATAATTAGTTAAGTACTGGAAAAAGCATTCACTATTATATTAATTCCCACCCTAAAACTTCACAAACAAGAATTATATTGAAAAACAATTAATTCACTTTATAATTCCCAAAACTATCTCGCACTAAATAAACCATACATAGGATAAATAATATAATTAGCACACTTAAATAATTCACAGATAAAATCAAAACAATAATAAATATAACCGTCCAACTAGCCAACCTTGGTCCTTTTTCATTAGCAATACAATCTAGGTATTGATTATGTATACGCGATTTATTCAAATAATCGAAATATCAAGATAAGACCTTTAGACACTGACGCTAGACTCCCGAGCGCTTCCCGCCGCGAAGGGATTTCAACTTCAACGCCGCCACTCTGTTACGTAACCCTGGACCTGCCGTCCATCTCTGTCTCTCTTAGGAACTAGAATTTACCCCTGCATCTCGCGTCTCGTTCTTTCATACTCGAATGTATTTATAAATAGAATTCACTCTAGTCAGCGGCTGAGCATCGCGCCGCGAGCCCGCGTCCCGTCCGCCATTTTGACGACCGATGCTTGTACAAATATTATTTTAACTTAAGAAAGATACATTAAAATAGAATAAGGCTTGGTTATGCACTAACTTTCATAACAAATATACGTACCGTGTGTGTTGTGTGGTGTAGCTTATTGCTTAATAATTCTCTCACTATTTACTAACATTTATAATAAAACTCGTTATAATTATACTGAGAGCTATCCGTGAGACAATAAATGGCTGTATTTAAGTATACTATTTATAAGTACAATATGAAAACAACTTCCCTCATGTATATTAAGGTGTGATAATATGGTAAATGGAAATATCTATAAGTTAAATAAGTGGAATAGTTCTGTGAATATAAAACTGTGTTAATATTACCTAGCTTGAGCTTAGGTATTCTAACTCCGGAAATTAGCAATAAATGGGAGGTAAGTTTAATGTATCCACTACACGTTTCACCATTGTATAAGCTAGAAATTAGGCATTTACGTACGTACAAATATCGTAATTATAAAAACACGATTATAGATAATAATATAAATAACATTGTGCAACTCACCAGGGTTTAAACAAATTACCTGAACACTATAGCTTAATAGACACTCAGACAGAATTACTACACTGAATCTAGAATCTAAAATAGGTACTTAGGCTACCTAGGAACAAAGTAATGTAAAGTTTACTCTTCAATCTCCAACTCAAAGTGATCCCGTCTTCCATCGACATTGCCTTATATACCCCAGGCTACCGACGCTAATTCCAGTTGTGTTCGGGCGTTTTGGCGCCTGCGTACTCCCGTGGAAGCTGCAACAGACTTATTAAGGGCTTTAGCACACCTCCGCTGCGAAAACGTGAACGCGAAACCGCAACACAAGTTTCGCGGCGAAACGTTACTACACATGCCGCGGAATCGTACTCTAGTTTCGCGGCGAAACGTTCAGTCCTACGCGATCGTTAGTGTTATTCCAGCAATAGAAACCAAATTTCGTCGCTTTCAGAATCCGAAGAAGAAGAAATTTGTTAAGAATTTGAAATACATGAAGATCGTTTTTGTACATATTTCAGAATGAGTGCACAAAGTTTTGAAGAACTACACAACCCGTTTAAGCCGGACATTACAAAGCAAAATACGAAATTTAGGGAGTAGTAAGAATTAACTTTTGACAGTTAAAGATTGATCAAAAGTTCATTCTTAGAAATCGTCAAGTATAAGTAGCTCTGTTTCTGACCTATTGTATTAGTTTTTAGGTGAATTTAATATCTATTTCTACAAATTTTCACTGTTCCGCCATGAAAAAACTGTCGACAGCTACAACTCGCTTGCGAAACAAACGCGAAACTTCAAAAAGTGGCGGAAAAGTCGCGGAGGTATGCGCGACGTCGGAGCAGATCGCCAATGTTCCGCGAGAGAGAGATATATGCAATCGTCAGTTCAACACGTTAGAACAGGCAGTTTCGCTATTGTTCCGCTCGTCTCACAACGGACAAACTGTGGCGAAATGTCAGCGGTTTCGCTACTTCAGTTCCGCGGCGGAGGTGTGCTAACGCTGTAAACGAAGCATCACTCATCCCGAGCATGCGCTGTAGGTATGTAAGAAGCGGCAAACGTTAGCGCCAATTTGTGCGTCGCGTCGGCTGCCGGTGTCCCTAACTTAACGCCTGCGTACGCCGAGGGACGCTTCCTATCGTCGCCCTGTTGCTAAGAGAAGATGGCCTTGGTTTCGATGTTTTGGCGCCAAGCCGTCGCGTCGCTTGGTTTTGACCGTTGATGATTTCCTTTGTGGTTCGCGCCAATATCCTAAACTGAGTAATTATTATTACCTAAAACTAAATGAAACAAAAATAATAAAATTTAATGAAGTAACGGACTTTTGTATCGTTACAACGTTATACTAAATCATTAAACAATTTAGAGAGTGTAATATGCTTGAAGATTCACCGAAGTCCAAACACGGAAATCTTAGTTGCATACCTTAAAATTGGCTATTGAACTTTACGTCGTTTCACTAAAAAAGTATGGAATTTTTGCATTTTGGTGGCCCACAAAAGGTACCTAAAATATGATAGTAATGACATTACCGCAGTCCTAATACTGTCATCTTGTCGTAGAAGAGTATGTGTCTGAGTAGAAAATCATACAAAAAAATAATTTCGGGAAGAACGCCCTTTCTTGGCAGGCAATTTGATTATGTGGTCTTTTAACTGCTTCCTATTTCGCAACAGGGCCAAGTTAGCTGGGATATTTATAGAAAATATTGCATCCATAATCGGTTTTTTTATGTCTATCGAAGAAATAGTATCTCTCACCGGTTATTTTGGTCTAATTTGGCAAGGGCACATCATAAGGGTTAGACATTAGAGCTATTTAATTTAATAATCATAGAATTTGTTTAAAAAGACTACATCCATAAAATTGTCTTCATCTTCATCCTATATAGCGGTAATGGCCTATTGTGAAGGTACACTTAAGAAACGATAGACGAAAAACTAAATCATTGAAAAAAATCAAACGTGTACAGTTCGCAACTAGTCGTAAAATGTCAAAAAGTAGTTTGCAGAACATAAGTTTCGTGGCCAAACAGTAGTCTAAAAATGTAGTTGCCGATAATTAATATAATAATTGAGACATTACTTGTTATTTGTCTATTTTTAGTTAAATAATATTTCACAAATAAAAATAAAATATGATAAAAGAAAGAAATATTTACGTGAGGTTTTTCATGTCCGCTTAGTAAAATGAACAGTCCTTAATTCAAGAGGAAGGTTTTTATGTAGGTATAGTACACGTGCGAAGCCGGGGCGGGTCGCTAGTTCTATAATAAAAAAGTAGTCCATATACTCAACACTGTTCTACCAAAAGGTTTAAACTGAAAAAACAGAGCGCCTAGATCATTTAAAATGGTTGATCTGATGTATTTCCATAGTTTAATTTAATTTAACTGCCACTCCTAAAATCTTTCTAACAAAAAAGAGTGTTAGTAAATCAAAAACAAACAAATCGAGACTGAAATGTTAGAATTGCCCACCGGGTGATTTAATTTTCTACATATCGGGCGCTCGTCGCTGACGGATGCTGCGTCGTAAATATTGTCTATTCTCATGCAGATGCACGAAAAACCATTTTCCCCGTGCAATTTGTTGATTGCAGCCTGCAACTCTACATCGTGCATGGAATATCGTTTCGGAGTTATTTTTTTTGTTTTCATATGTAATCCATTTACATGATTTTGAACTGACGGTCGAGCAAAGTTTTTTTATAGGTATACCTAGTATAGTATAGTAGGTAGGGTTTTTTTATACCTTACACTGTGAATGTCGCAATAAAATCTGACGCAACCTTAGACAGCACAAAATATATGTATATACACGTGTCACATATTTTTCCGGCCTTTGTTGCATCAGGTAGATCAGATATTACATATTGCAGGGAACTGTAGGGAACGTTCCATACCAAGATATTTAAAGCTATTAAGTATATACAGGTTTGTCACTTTGAAACCGCATTTATTGATGTCCTTTAATATGTCGACCCTTATTATGAACAACGCTGTATTCCAAAATAGTACGCGCTTGCAATTGGAATTCTAGTGCTTCATTGTTAGAATCACAAAACAGAAAAAACAGTAGAAGCGTAATGTAAGCGCAGCGCGTGTGGCAATAGTAAGCAGCGCAAGGCTTACCTGCACAAAAGTTAACCACAGTAGGCCGTCAGTTCTCTAAGCGCGCTCACGTGAGATCGTTTTCGAATAAATCCGAAAAAGAATGTGCAAATATGCCTTTTTGTGCCGTTTTGGGATGTAAAAGTAATAGCCAGAAGTCAAACCTCACCAATGAAGGTATTTCATACCACCGGAAGTTCTTAATTTGTTAATATTTTAATATTTTCTAAAATATTTCGTCTTCCGCAAGATGTTTGTACTACACTAAATAAGAAACAACTTTATATGCCTATAATAAGGTCGTTTTTTATTTGGCATGAAACTATGGAAATTTCTAGAATTTCGGAACGATAGGCTGAGTAGCGGCCAATGCGAGGAAAGGGTCCAAAAAGGTATCGATATCGATATTTTATTTCGTCGATATACCTACATTAGTTGTCTTGAGCCCATTAAGTGAAAAAAAATTAAACATGTTCTCTATAATCTTTATTTATTTAATCGGGTTTCCGACTGTCATCGTCATCATCATCATCATCTCAACCTTTTGTTGCCAGCTGCTGAGCGTAGGCCTACGTATCATCATATTATAATATTGTGGATATTAAGGTTTCTTGGCAAAATCATAGTTTCGCCATGTCCGCCCGACTGTCATCGTCATCATCATCATCATCTCAACCTTTTGCTGCCAGCTGCTGAGCGTAGGCCTGCATGTCATCCAATTATAATATTGTGGATATTAGGGTTTCGTTGCCAAATCATAGTTTCGCTATGTCCACCCGACTGTCATTGTCGTCATTATCATCATCACCCTAAGACTACTACCTTACCTACTGCTTAGTATAGATCCCCACATCCTCATATTATAATATTGTGAATGTTAAGATTCTATTGTCAAATTATAGTTTCGCCATGTCTGCCCGACTGTCATCGTCATCATCATCATCATCATCATCTCAGCCTTTTGCTGCTAGCTGCTGAGTGTAGGTCTGCTTATCATAATATTGTAGATATTAAGGTTTCGTTGCCAAAACATAGTTTCACCATTTCCGCCAGTCACAAATATCCATCATCATCATCTCAGCCTTACTTACTGTGAGCATGAGCATATCCTAATATTATAATATTATGGGTGTGAATTTTAAGGTGCCGTTCTCAAATTATCGTTATCATTGTCAGCTGTTATGAATTAATTATTTGTTATATATTATTATTATATTTGTTTCATTTAAAAATGCTCCGCTATCTAAAATTATATAATTTAAAAGTGCTCCTTTCAATGTCAGAGTGATTACTTACTTACTTTTAATGTCAAAGTAATCACTTTGACATTAAAAGAAGCACCATTAATTTTAGTTACACCCTGGGTAAATATGAGTTCCGTAAAAACTAAACTAGAGAACCAAAGATATAGTATAGTAGTCTTGGCTGAGACCTTGGAGGACTTAAGTACTACGCTCGTTGACCTCAGTAAATCCTCCGAGCGAGTTGGTCTTAGGATGAATATGGATAAGACTAAAATCATGTCAAATTCCCATGTAGCACCAACTCCCGTAATAATCGGAGACTTTACACTCGAAGTTGTAGACGAATATATATATACCTAGGACAAACTATCCAGTTAGGTAGGTCCAACTTCGAGAAAGAGGTCAATCGTCGAATCCGACTCGGTTGGGCAGCGTTCGGGAAGCTACGACACATATTTTCGTCCAATATTCCGCAGTGTTTGAAGACGAAAGTCTTTGATCAGTGTGTGTTGCCAGTGATGACATACGGTACTGAAACGTGGCCGCTTACAATGGGCCTCATAAGAAGGCTCAAAGTCACCCAAAGGGCAATGGAGAGGGCTATGCTAGGAGTCTCTCTGCGTGAATGAGACCATCAGCAGAACCAAAGTAACCGAAATAGCTCTCCGAATCGCTAAACTGAAATGGCAGTGGGCGGGGCACATTGCGCGTAGAACCGATGGCCGTTGGGGCGGGAAGGTTCTTGAGTGGCGGCCACGTACCGGAAGGCGTAGCGTGGGTAGGCCCACCACAAGGTGGACTGATGACCTGGTAAAGATCGCAGGAGTCCGCTGGATGCGGATGGCGCAGGACCGGTCATTGTGGCAATCTTTGGGGGAGGTCTATGTTCAGCAGTGGACGTCTTTCGGCTGATATGATGATGATGATGATGATGATGATGAAAAACCAAAGCAAATCGAAGAAATGTACTTTTTCATCACACTTGCTTTGTAAGCGCCCCATTGCTTGCATGCATCGCGGGAGTATTCCCTAGGGAGTTATAGAAAAGTTGGTACGTCATTTAACAATATTTTGTCTTAAAACAATTTTTTTGCTTAGAAGTGTGATGAAAAACATTGTATGCAGCACGGTCGGTAAGCGGAATACTAACTCGAGTCATTAAAATCTAACACTCTAGTTAGAAATACCGTAATTACCTCCCTGGACGCCCAATGCTATTACTTCATATATACACGGTGGAATTTAATCGGTGAACAGGAACCCATTTTTCTAATTCAGTAATCGATGGCGGTCACGTTTATGTAGTACTTAAGTGGAACCAAGTTTTTTTTTTAGCATAAAAAATTTTTATGTTGAAATTAAACTTTAATTAAAATTTATTGTCACCCTACTAATGGTTTAGTCTGAAAGTTTAATACCTCTTTTCAAACTATCAGCCATGCATCGCTCTTATTTTACATAAGAATAGAGTCTATCGCAAAAATTAAAGTGTTATTGCTCATTTATGTTTTAAGTTTCTATGGCTGATAGTTTGAAAAGAGGTATTAAACTTTAATTTCAACAAATTTTAATTTGAACATAAAAAAAATTTATGCTAAAAAAAAACTTGGTTCCACTTAAGTACTACATAAACGTGACCGCCATCGATTACTGAATTAGAAAAATGGGTTCCTGTTCACCGATTAAATTCCACCGTGTATATATAATTATATATATTTTATCGATATAATACCGACTCTTGCACAGCACTATGAGGCTTGTTAGCCATAACGTACAAAAAGCAGCCTATCTCTTTTACTCTTGGGAAATGCCACGTATGTGGGAGAGAGAACAAGGATTCGCCATCTATTGGGGAGTTGCTGAACTATTGAGTTTTAGTTATAAACAGACTTATGCTACTCGACGCTAGATGGCAACACTCTCTTTGCAAGTTAGTAGTAGCAAGCGAAACGTCGTAAGTAGTAAAACGAGCAGTATAATTTTGCTTTTGTCGCATTCGAAATAAAGTTTATTTTTGTATAAGATTTTATAACCAATAAGCTTTCAGATACTTCTGTGTGCATATTTGCGCCAGTGTGAGTGTGGCGACATCGGTTCTCTCGAGAATCGGGGTATAAGCCGCTTCTACGTTATTTTTTGTTCTGTGGTTAGAATTCAAATAACGACAAGACATTGCCTTGCCTAAAGATGCAGCGTTGTTCATGATAAAACCAAGTGCTTAGTGCATTGTACTATCATTAGAAAGGTAGGTATTGTCATTACATTTTATAACTTCATCGTACTAAATACATTCAGAATCAAAGAAAGGTAACCACTTGGTTTTATAATTTCATTTGTTACAATTATAATTGATTTATTTTAAAAATAAAACTATGATAACGGATGATTTATTTTAGGTTAAACTTTATCAAACCCACCTGTATCTGCATATGTATTTACACTACTAAAAAGTTTCTCAATTTTCATAGTAAAACAGGACCAAGTACTTTGCGGAATGTCGGGAGCAGGACGTTCCGGTTGAAATTTACGATAGAAAGTTTTAGTACGGTTGTAAATGTTGTACTTATATATGTATCTGTCGAGGTCTTCCTTTAATTTGATAGCTTTCAGGTAATACCTAGGTAGCGACCAGCTACTTATGTATTTTAACCATCATTCATCGTTTTGTTTACCCCATTGTGATTTAAGTTTTTACAGTACGAGTATAACGTACAGTCAGGGGTATGAATATATATACAATTTTAGACCTTAGGTATGCTCTAGTCAGAAGTAAAAAAGTGTATAAATATTTTTACCTTTGACTGTACCAATATTTAAGACGTACATAAATGCCTACTTCATTCCTATTCTGAATTTTATGTTGGCCTTCTTACTTTTTGTCATTCATTTCGATGGCGAGTTCTTTTTTCTCTCATTATTCCGATGTCGAGGTCTTTATACCTTTACCTACCTGTTAACCCTGTTTATCATGAAGGTATATTATAAGTATTGGTAATGGATTCATTAGATGTGGACCTCTGGATACTGAGTGAATACATAAAAAAGTTTTTAGTTACCTCCTAACCAAATTCCACAAAGAATTTTCGCCTTAAAATTTATTATTTTCGCTTTTTATTTCGCCCAAATATTGCGATATTTGTGATGTCAATAAACCAAAAATAACAATTGTTGCAGTGGTGCGTGGATCGAGTTTGTGAGCCAATGCCAGGTCACGGAGTCAGAAGTGAGAACAGAGCCGAGGAGCCACCGGAGCGGCCTCACTGGGACGAGTGGAGTGCGTGGACTGCATGCAACGCTGATTGCGGCTACGGACTGCGGACCAGATCGCGGCGTTGCTGGTATAAAGGGTACGTGTAAAGCTAGACCAGAGAAGTAGCATTGAGAAGGCATAGCCATCGTAGCAGAACTGGGGAAAACGGGGTGCTTGAAGTGCGGGCAAAGCTAATACCGGCTACGGGCTAAAGACCAGATTGCGGCGTTGCTGGTACAAGGGGTATATGTGGTGCTAGGACAGGGCAGTGGCAGTAAGAGAGTGTGTACGGTGACCGTAGCAGAACTGAAAGAAACGGGGCGCTTGGATTGCGTGCAATGGTGATTGCGGCTAGGGGCTGCGAACCAGGTCGCGGCGCAGCTGGTATAAGGGGTAAGTGTGATGCTAGGATAGGGCAGTAGCAGTGAAAGGGTACCGTGACCGTAGCAGAACTGGAAAAAACGGGGCGTATGCAAAGGTGATTGCGGCTAGGGGCTGCGAATCAGGTCGCGGTGCTGCTCGTATAGGGTACGTGTTTATAAGCTAGAACAGTAGCACTGAGAGGGTATAGCCATCGTAGCAGAACTAAGAAAAGCGACGCACGCGAAGCGTGACACGTCCACCGTTGGGCAGAGCAGTAGTAGTGAGAAAGTAGCAACAGCACTAAGAGGAATGGGGTACGCTTGCTGTTAGGCTAGGGATCTGGCAGTGACAGAGACTAGACCACCGGGGAACGAGGACAATGCATAATTTGTAACCCTAGATATCATTTAGATATGGAGCTAGCAGTTTGTTGTGAAATAGAGTAGACTCTACTACGGATAAGCGTGATACGTCCATCGCTGGGCAGAGCAGTGACAGAGTAGCAACAGCACTAAGAAGAATGCGGTACGTGTGCTGTTAGTCTAGGGTGAAATAGAGTAGACTCTACTACGGATTAGATAATGCATCTATAGTGGTTAAGGCACAGGTCATACAGCTGTTATATCTAGTATGCGGGAGCTAGCCTCAAGCATGCAACAATGCAAGCCGTGATACGATGGCAAAGAATTACTCATGATGATCAGAACTGCTTATTGACATAATTATATACCTACTGAGTTATATTACCGTAACACCCATTTTCTTTTCAGCCATTAATCCTAATAAGTAAAATACATTTTAGGCTAAAAGTGCCATTAAACAGTTTACCTTTCTTTTTAAGAACTTTTTTCTCACAAATGAAGCTAACAATGACGGGAGCCAAATAAAACTTTTCTTTGTAAACTACCACTTGTTTCGAGTATAAGTTGAAAAGTTACAGTCGATGTGCGAGTTTTTCGATCTCAGTGGAATTGTTTTATACTAAAACCGTACGTTACCTTGTCTTGTAGCAAACAAGACTATTAATACTCGTTCCTCCAATACTGTCGCAACTTAATGCATACTGTTCGTTCCAAATTTGACTAACAGGTAAATATACACGGTACACGGTGCCCATGAGGAAGGGGAAAAATTTAAACAGCATTATTCCGGATCCTATTTTAAAACTAAAATGTCGTATATACTTTTTTGGATTTCGCCTAGTTTCAGAGTTATTACCAATTGAAAAAAAAATGTTCTTATTGTTACTCTGTTCAAAAGGTTTTTTTCTCTCTCTCACTATTTCGTTTCCTCATGGGCACCTTGTAGGTAGTATGACAGTTAATAAATATGCTAGTAGGTATAAATATTGATAATAAACATAAAAACATAAAGTATTTTATTTATATAAAATAATAATTGACTTGATTAAAGAATCAATATCACTAAAGTTTAAATCCTGCACCAAACCAAAGCTTTCTGTTTAGCCCAATGGTTGACTGGTAGAGAATGCCTTAAGGCGTTAAGTTCGCCATTTGTACTCTTTTATATTGTGCAATAAAGTTTAAATAAATAAATAAATAATAAAAACATGAAATACATATGTATGTATATATAACTTTATTGCACATAAACAAGTTTACAGAGAGTAAAAACAAAACACATACATAATACATGTACAAAAAAACATGTACACAGCAAAATACATGTTTGAGAATAACGCCGTTTTCATATACTCGAGACGAGACAACAAAGGATGTAGTTGTACTGAACAGAAAAGGCTTTCAAACGCTGCTATTCTTTACTTTTAACATGTTCATGCGAATATATTCGTAGACTAACAGAATACGTGGAATCGTAGGTGGATACCTACATTGTGGGTTGATTGCAAAAAGAACATAGCTAACGACTCTAATGAAAACAAAATTTAACGTTGCGTGTGTGACGGTCTTAACGCGCGATTGTCTGTGCGTTAATCGCAGCGTTAGGCTGCGAAAAGGTGCATGCAGACCAAACGAGCATTCGCTATTCTATCCCCCACTCTACGAAATCAACGAATCACGTTTTGTGTAGCGATTTAATTTCGTAGAGTAAGGGGGTTAGAATAGCGAATGCTCGTTTGGTCTGCATGCATGCATGTTTGGTTTGGTTAGACGCATGCGATCAACGCAATGGGCTTGCCATGGTTGAAAATTCCGCGAAAAATCAAACGCGTGCCTTTAATGCTGTTATTACTAAAACAACTGCGCGCTTCAAAGTAAGTTTGATTGCAGGGAGGTGTCGGAAAGCGCGTGCGAAGGCGGCGCGTCGCAGGTGGCGACGTGCTGGGCCGGCAGCGCGTGCGCAGCCGTGCGGGACGCGCGCTCCGACTGGTGCCGCCGCCGGCGCAGCTCGCTCATTCCTCACATACATCCCGATGGTAATACAGTACAATAAATAGTATTAACGTACAGTATGGTCACACTCTGCCTCCCACTACCTATATAGAATAGAATAGAATAGAATTCATTTAGTATATACCTATATAGTATACTTCACACTAGGTAGTACCTATACTTACGGAGCAGCTGCGACTATATACAGGGTGTAAGTCTAATACGGGCGAAGCTCTTAACGGGTGTTAGTTTACGACATAATAAGTACATTCAAATAACTTGTACTTAAAATAAGAGCAACAAAATTTTCCATACAAAATAATTCGGCGCGCAATGTACCTAGAGCAACCTACGCGAGTTAAACTCTCGTTGACAGCTAATTTCAAAAGCAGATGACATAACTGCCATATCAACAATAACAAATATTCGTACCTACATTGCTGCTCCGATAATCATAAAAAAAATCTGTGGGGTCATAATTAAGTAACTTTAAAAAAACCTTGTAATCCATGATTACACTAATGAATCCCATGCCTGGTTTAATTGGTCGCCCGTATTAAATTTACACACTGTATAACATGGCCAACCAATGCCAGGTCAAAAATGCCCCCAAAAACAATTGGTCATTTTTGCCAAGATCAGCAGGATATAGGTAGCGCTTCTCTTAACACCGCGCATAGTCGGCGCAACATCTTTGACAAATATAGCCAATCAAAACTTTGATGGACCAATCACAACTTTTTTAAATGGCGGTTTAAGTTTTTATAGTCGATATTGAACTTTATTACCGTGATGCATGCCAAATTACTATCTCAATAGGTCGAACATCTCACTATTTTCCACCAAAACAATACCAAATTGAGCTTAAATTATTAAGCGCCTCCATCTCGTCATCAGCCTGAATCACCGGAACAAACATTGGTAATGATGCTATAAATGTATTACGGACCCGTAACACGCAATGTAACTGCATCATTACTGTTTCATTAAACTGTAATTTTGGCAGGCGAAGGCTCGATAAACGTCCAGTAGATAAACATCGTTCATCAAATATTACAAGCATTTACTTAAGTTATCGTGTAATCTCAGGTAACGGTGACAGTTGTTTAATACGGAATTATAGGTATAGTTTATTATTATATTGTAGATAAGGGCTTGAAATTTGCCGCACCGATCGGTTGCGATCTATTGTGGTAGCCCTGTTTTATTTATAGTTCATTACTAATACCCGTTGAGTCTAGGAAGATTTAGATTCTTTGGGCTGTAGGGCCTTATCACACTTGCGATTTACAAGCTAGGCGAAAGCGAAGCGAGCGCGCAGCGTGATCGTTGCGAGCCCGTAACAATTCGCCGCGAGTGCGTTGCGATTTAGCCGCGATCGCGTAACGAATACGCTGCGCAGCCGTCAGTAAATCGCTCAGAGTGATCTGAGTCTTGAACAGTCACTAATAAGATTTATTATTACATAATGGATACCAACTCTTGACGCGGCAAACTCGGTGCGCAGTCGAGGCGTATTCATCACGCGGTCGCGGCGTAATCGCGACACCATCGCGGCGAATTGGTTGCGGGCACGCGACGAACACGCTGCGCGCTCGCTTCGCTTTCGCCTCGCTTGTAAATTGCAAGTGTGATAAGGCCCTAATATTCTGTATCGTGAGGTTGAAGTACTTGCCTGCCTAGATATAGTAGTAGCATAGGTATAGTGTATTACCATCATGCTGGCTTTTATTAATTAGGGTGATAATAATATGCATTGCTAGCAATCGTTTTTTTAGTATACTGTACAGTTGACAAATATTTAAAGTAGCTGTATAATTTATTTATTTATTCTAATGGCCAATGTAACGCGTGTACTACTTTGTCTAAGGCTCCAACCTGTCATTGTCACGTGATAGGTTTACTTTGAAATAGGTACATTGCTTCTCACTTACAGAAGTATTCTGTGGTCTCACTCAACTTTTATTGGAAAGTAAATTACCTATAAATAAATGCTTAGAGCTTGCTTAAGGCACTGGTCTCACCGTGGATCTTTTGTTCGTGTTTATAGCCGATAGTTCATAGCTTAGTAGCTCGCGGTGAGACCAGTGCCTAACAGTCTGTATCTCGTTGTTCGGTTTAAATAAAATCCCTCATCGTATCACAATCGTACATACCACAATCAGTAAAACCGTAACTACAGGCAAAGAAAACGTGAAAAAGTTAAAGTAAAAAAAATTGGCTCCTTTTAAATTTAAATAAAAAATGTAACTAAAGACCGAAGAGCTGGCGACTTCCTCGCACAACGCATCGGTATTGCGATACGGTTAGGAAATGCCGCCAGCATCCTCGGTACAATGCCACAAGGGCCAATCTTAGATATAGGTTAGGTTAAGTAGATTAGTTAGATTTAACCTATGTACATAAATTGTAGTTTTGAAAATAAATATATATTCAACTGAATAAAAAATTAATAAAATAAGATTAAAAAAAAAGTTAATTGAAATAAAATTAAAAAGAAAACTTAATTCGTAGAATCTCAGCAATGTGAAATGTGGTGCGTGGACTACATGGGAGGAGAAGCTTCCAGCTACGGTTCCCTGCCAGATGCCACACCCTGCAGCTACGACAAACCCTACGAGCTCTGCTATCAGGTATATCAATAATGTACAAAATATAACTAATTAATTTTATTGAAGTAGATTCGCTCGCATACTCAATTGTGTTTCCACCCAGAAATATGAAAGGACTATCCTTGACAGCGCTCCATAGCAATTTTTATCAAAATTGTACAAAATCAATGGCCATTTCTGACAACCCGGAAATAAATTATTCTTCCTTATTACATAATAATATATTTCTTTTTTTTTTTATTATAAAATTAAACACTCATTTATTAACAAAAATATAGTAACAAAAGGGTAATTTAAGAATAAATAAATAAATAAATAGTTATCACGCAAGCACTGATGGAGATATTAGGTACTCTAGTCAGGTAGAGGAAAGATTGGGTAGGGCTGCGCCATCGCTTAGGCCAAAGAAGTTTTTGATGGAGTTAAATTTGTGGCGCGTACCCCGAATACACATGCTTGTAGCACGGAGTATGGAAATTATAATTTTCGATCTAAGCCAGCCCATTACTACGCTGAGGGATCTGTCCCAACGATCAGCGATTGCTTCGCCGAGATGTTTCACGAAAGCGGACATCTGAGGTGCGAATATCCCATCTATGTATCACTATGTATCTCACATAATATATTTCTTACTTTGAAATGTTTGGTGTCTATTTATGTACACATAAATAGCAATGAATACCTGCACTTAAATAGATACACATAATTTAAAAATAAGATAGTAATATGGACGTTTTTAAGTAATATGGATTATAGTGGGATACTTAATATTAATATATAAAATCCAGACTATACTGAAACTAAAGTAGCGGCATCGAAAGAAGTCGTTTTTGACAGCTCACAATAGTGTTGTGAAACGCTCGATTTTACCGTCGTAAAATTTTCAGTCAAGTGCGAAAGGGCGCGCTGGATCCGGTACTTGCCATTAAAAAAGTCAAATTAAAAAAGTGTTGGGTTATCCGAATTAAAAAAGTATTTGGTAATCTTACTTAGAATTATTAGCAGGCAACAAAACTTTGGTGCCGGTGACGTCATAATGACGTAAAGTTGCATTTAGGTAGGATGTTTTATAGGACGGATAGGACCGTGACCTCTATAAGCAAAATTCATAGCATCCACAACCTCTGTTAGCGAGAGCCTCTGTAAGTGGGACTACGTTTTACTTGAATCTGGTTAAGTGGAAAACTGGATAAGTGGAAAACCTGGATAAGCGGAACTAAACAGTCGGTCCCTTGCGATTCCACTTATCCAATTTCCACTGTAATTATATTTTTAAATAGGTTTATAAAATAACGTCATAATAAGATAAAAGTCATGATTCAATGAAGTACCTATGTTTAATGTTTCTTAATCTGATTCATTTAAATTACTGTTACTTCATATCGAACTATCGTCGCCACTATCTTCTGCTACGTTAATAATGATCTCACTATGTAAAATATTGTCAACGTTCACATCAGGTTCGTAGTCTTCCCTTATTCTTCGCACGGTATTGTTTACCACCCGTTCCCAGTCTGTTTTAGTGACATGTGCACAAGCCTCCTGTAATAGTTTTAACATTTTCGATGTAGTGAATGGTGGTTCAGTATTGTGTCTTGCTGCATATCCTTTGACTTGTGCCTGGTGTTCATATTCGACCGCGAGTTCATCGATAAGGTATCGCTTTTTTGGTTTATTTATTTACGCCATATTTGCATCTACGCCATTTTGTAGTAGCCATGAAACGATTGCTGCTTTGTTCTCAGACGTAGCTGGTGGCTTACCGATTTACATCGATTGATACGGAGCGTTGTCCATAATTATTACGGATGGTTCAGGCAGGCTACACAACATGGAAGTAAACCATTCCGTGAACTTTTCTCCGTTAATTGCTTCGTGGTAGTCACCCGTTTTTTTTATGCGAAAGCTAGCAAGGCATCTTTGTCACGTATTTGACTGTTTAATACCATCTTTGTATTATTTGGCATAGTAACTTTATCCAATTAGAAGCATAAACAGTAGGGTGGAGCGAAAATTTTTTTTTTAAATTTAGTTTTTCCTGTATTACCAATCGATGTTCGACATCTTCAGATGTCTAGAAAAAAAATTACAAGGTTCTACATCAACGTCTTGAGGTGGCGCATCAGATATGAAGTTTGAAGAAAAACGCAAATTACAGTTATTTTCAACATTTTTGTTAAACCAAATTTTTTGCTAATATTTTTATTCTAATAACTTTAGAACAATAATAATACTTCTAGCTTTAAAAAAAATTATCTGGTGTGATGCTTAACCTTCGAAATCCGAAGCAATAGACTCTTCATTCTCTCTGAAATACCGGGACTTTGTGTCAAATATTGATAAGTCCTGCCTGGCCTTTATTTTACAATGAATGGACCCATCTCTCGCTTCTGGTACACAAACAGATGCCGAAGCCTCAGTTACGAGCTTGATGCACCATTCCACTGCCTAAGTGCGACAAGGATAGTTTTCAATCTGAAATAATTTATCTCCTGGGTATCATTTCTGAAATCTCTGCGTCACTGTATTTCATGTTCACTAGAGGTTCTATTGTATTTCTTTTGACCAATTAATGAAATCATAATAATTTAAAACCTCTGTTCTAACATTTGGTAGCTAAAACATTGCCTGACGCTTTCCTTTACACTATTTTGTTGTTTTTAACACCTTCTACGGCGCCAGTTCTCTTAATTATGGTTCATCATAGTGCAACATAGATAAAAGTAATTATTCCGGGTGCGCAAAGAATATAGTTTTTTTATAATAATTGTTTTTAGGTATTCAAGCAACTACAAACAACCTTTAATCATGCTAAAGATATGAATAGGATCATGTTTACGATATTAAATAATTTTGATTGAGAGTCTTCGTAAAACATCTGTTTTTTTGTTTGTTTGCGTAATTTCTTCGCAGTTTTGTAATTATTACAATAAACATAATAATAAAATCAACCTTAATGATTTGTTGGTAACTTATTATGGGAATGATGCTTTGTTTCAAATGTTTTCAATGTCGGCGGCGATAATTTCCCACAAGTCTTTAACAGCAGGGTATTTACCACTATTAAGTTCCAGAAGTTCATTTATTAGCCACAAATAATATTTTATTATATCACATTACGTTAGTAACATACACTTCATATATCTATGGTAACATAGTACAATTTAGTTTTATTGGATCACCAAACAAAAAAATACACTATACTGAACAGAAATGAGAGTTTTATGACATTTAGATACAATAAAACATTAACTTGCGGCTACACCTTAGAGGCAAAATTTTATCTTTTTTGCAAATTACCCTCGTGGTGCGCCACCTTAAGATAAAGTCGTAGAGTCTTGATTTTTGGTCTAAATGAAGCTTTCGTATACGGTCAACTATTGATGATACAGGAGAATTAAAATTTGGAAAAAAAAATTTTTTGTTCTAATTCGCTCCACCCTAATAAACAGTGTCCAAATTGGCAAACTTGCGTGCTAGCTCAGAGTGCAATGTAGGTATGCCAAATAGAGAAATACCGTACATGACAGCATATAAACTCACTAAAACCATTTATTAAAATCAGAGCACATCTAGGTGATAAATAACATAGTGGTACATAAATGATTATTCTACGAAAAATAAAATTTTACGTGATTTTATAACAATTTTGACATTTGTCTGGTTGTCAAGTTCAACACAGTCTGTAAAGCCGCGTATCCGCCGGCCACACGGGCTCGCGAGGACCTGACGAAACCATGACAAACCTTTAGAAGTTTACTTAATTATTTCGATTGACTTATCGGTAAATTGCAGCAACAGTAGTAACATCACTATTCCGTACAGGCAACAATGAAGTTTGACATTTGCTCCATTATAGTTACTAACAAACGTGTGAACATTTACAGAACTTCATGTGCAAACAAACGTCAAAAACGACTTCTTTCGATGCCCCTACTTTATACTAAGGACGTAAAAGTAGGTACGTAGTAGGTAGGACATTAAAGACACTGAAGACGTAATGCACAGGAACCAAGAGATGACAATCAACCTTCACGTAAAATACCTACCAAGAAAGCAAAATAATATATTATGCCTAAGATACCGCAGTATAAGATACTGTATAATATACTGTAATCAGGTATTAGTTCCTATGATCAAATCTGTCTTCATAAATAACCGATGAAACTTTTTTCATACCTGTAATTCTCACGTCTCGACAAAAGATCATTATGTGACAGGCATAAGCAGTCCCTAAATGATGTTTGCTTTCGGCGGGTGATGTCAAAAATACGTAAGTGTATTTGGGTAATATTCTGAGTCACGTTCGAGAGTCTGGGTGCTTAGACAAGTTGCCAATCGCTAACGCTTAATCGTCAATCGTAAACGAAAGGCAGCTGCCTGTCTTTGTCGCACTAATATGAAAGAGTGACAGAGAGGGATATCTACGATACGCTAAGCGCAAGCGATTGGCAACTTGGCTAAGCATCCTGATCATTCCGAAGATGAAAATGTAATATATCATGTAGGTACTTATTAGTGGGCCTTCGGAACAAACCTGCTTTTGGTAATTTTTCAGGAATATATTTTATTATTTAGCTCACGAGATTATTTCGTTTCTTCTATCGGTTCTTATACAGGGGGCTTGTGTAAAAGGCCAATGCAACCCGTCAGACGCAACTTGCAACTGGTGCCCTGATGGTTACTGCAGCAACAACACGCATCTTTATACTAGACAACTGGGTAAAGGTACGTAATATTGTCATTTCATTATTCATTTTTACTACATATAAATTTTTACCATATATAAATAAATGATGAAGATGATGTTAATTTGCTAACTATTTGAAATATTCATATGCCATATATAATATCCGTTGAGATGTAAGTATCTGTATACGAAATAAATACCTACAGAAACTGTAAATAAAAAAATGATACAAATGAACACTGCTAATAATTCGATAGCGCTTTACACCATACAAATAAAACTCATCTTAAAACACCTTTTTTAGTCAAGTATCTAAAATATTGAGACCGCACGTTAACTTGTGCATACGTTAGCGATATTTGTTGTTCACTATTTGTACAAAATGACAGGTAGGTATAAGTTTACAACCTTTTAATACCGCTAAATTATACACAACTGTGACGGAAGACTTCGATCACAAATAGCTAAACATTTCAATTCACTGATGATCTAAAAGTGAAAGCACGTAATTTGTAGAATTTCAGAGTTTTAGTATGAAACATTAAAACGTAATAGGTTAATAACATTGTTGCCTCACCGAAGGGCAAAATAGAGGTAATTAAAGGATTTCATGATTTAATTTTCACAAAGACGGCATACCGGCCTTTACAGCCCGGTGTAATTACACTCAGACTCGCGCCGTGTCTGTTCGCCGGTTGTCCTAATTAGGTGATAGGTGGTAAACGCGGACAATTTTCAGGCATTTCTGTACCAGCGGCGCCAGACCTGGTGTCCACAGCTGGGTGCTTAGCCAAGTTGCCAATCGCTAGGGCTTGCTAGCGCATCGTAGTTTTCCCTCTTTGTCGCACTAATATGAAGGAGTGACATAGACGGAAAACTAAGATGCGCTAGCAAGCGCTAGCGATTAGCAACTTGGCTAAGCATCCTGGTAAATCAGTTTTACTGAAATTTCGTATAGATAGGGTATCAGGTACTAGGTAAATAAAACTCATAACATCAACCTCACAAGGTGTATTAGGATCTTAAAGAAAATACTTTAGACCGGGACTCATGGAAGCTGCTCTACTGACAAGAGCGCAGCTCTTAAATTTATGACGATGATGAGGTAGGGTATAGGCAGGGTAGGGCTGTATATAGGTAGTTATGGGTGGTATTTTAGTCTAAGTGATCCTTTGGATTTTTTTAACTACTATAAGTACTAGTAAGAATTTGATTTAGGTAACTTAATCTGTTCAAGGCATTGCTACAAGACATACATACATTTATTTGCAGTACGAGTAACACAATTTTGATTGCAGAATTGCAAGTAGGGACGGTATTACAACGTTTTTTAAAGAAACGTATTTTCAATTCGGTGACAGATTTTTAATTTTGAAAGTATTTTTAGGATAAACATATAAGGTATTAATAAATAGGAAGGAGCGAAATGCTCAGTAAGCGATGTCCAAATGAGATCAATTTGTAGAATTGAATATCACTCCAGTATCTGTAACGATGTAACTTATATTTCGGGATAAAGTCACGCGTCGCGTCGTGCCGAATTTCCGCGCATTTGTGTCTTATTATCCCGCGACCGCAACCCGTACGATACATTATGAATGACAAACACAATT
The DNA here is from genome assembly GCA_025490895.1 of Thaumatotibia leucotreta. Taxonomy (NCBI): domain Eukaryota; kingdom Metazoa; phylum Arthropoda; class Insecta; order Lepidoptera; family Tortricidae; genus Thaumatotibia; species Thaumatotibia leucotreta. Next base: position 1,854 of record JALPQI010007209.1, on the reverse strand, counting down.
TATCTACGCGCCTCTTTACCTACTTCAAAAAAGGAGGAGGAAACGGTCCCGTTGGCACCAGGTCGGAGTCTGATGATGGGACCTTGGTGATATAGATTAAAGTCGGATTTAAAAATTTAAAATTTGGTGACATGTCACACTCCGGGATTTCATACTATTTTAGTTTTTGAAAATATTTTGTGATGACACTACCGTATACCTTATTATACTAGAAATTCGTTGCCCCGTGTCGTAAAAAATAGTAGCCTTTTAAAGAATAAAATATTATTAGATAATCTTTAATTTTTCAAATCAGAGTTCTATATTCGCAATTCGAGATTCTGATAGTGAAAAAAGGAGTTTCGAAATTTACTTATCTGGTCACATACCTACACTGTATAATTGAGGGTTATCTAAACTCTCTCATTTTGTCTCATAGTCTGAACAAGCTCTAATCCGCGTTACTATCTTGCGTTTACTGTAGCCATCCGCTTTTACACGAAGTGTTTAGGGTTGTCTTTCCCAACCTTTGCCGCTCTCATATCCGTTTTGCCAGTAAACATCTGACCGACACTTTCTGACGAGTTTTACGGCAACCGAGGTCTTTTCATGGTTGAGTAAATTTGAGATAAATTATTTGATAGTAAGTAGAACAGCCGAGGTAGAGTAATCATACGCTCGGTGTTTTTATTAGGTATATCCATATCAACCACTCGCTTCGCTATAGTTAGACACATGAGGCGCATTCCTATTTCAGAAAAATAACATGAATTGATTTTATTACCCCCATCCCCCATTACATCATAAAATCTTATGTACTTACTAACCGAAAAAAAATCATGTAAAAGGCCGTGGCAGGGTAAGGATCGTGTAAAATATGTGTAGGTAGATAATTCATTATTATTATAAAATAAAATATCATATTTTGTGAAATATTTACAATGAATACCTACGTTTTAGTTTTTTCTATGAACTATACTGCACGTTGATAAAGTTAATTTATTATATCAAAAATAATGAATCGAATATAATGCCGTTTCATAATTATGATTTAGGTGAATATCTGATCAAGCATTTCAACCGCCTAATTTTGGTGGCAATATTTTTGCCGAAGTTACAATTCTTTACAGAGAGCTAATTTGTCATTTGAAGGAGGCACGATACCTTATACAAATGACGAAGTATAAACATTGAGACATTTAGAAACTTCGGCAAAAATGATGCCACAAAAATTAGACGGTTGAAACGCAAAGATATTCAATTTCAATTCCTAATTCTTTAAACATTCAAACTTACAATACACGAATCAGATTAATAAGCTCCTTAGCTTTGCTAGCTGACAATCACATGTAATTGAGAATGAAAGATATATTAACATGGAAAATAAATGATTCTACGCATTAAGTAATTGATATTTATTATTACTTTTTCCCTTTTTTATCAATTTTTTGTATCCTTAGTCACGCTTTTAAAGCGTTCAGTCCATTTCTTAAGAGATAACATAATATTCAATGTCAGCGATAAAGATTAAGGTAATGGCCTGAACTCAAGCAGTTTTACCCCCTGCAGCGTTCTGCGCTGAATGGATTGGTCGTTCGCCTTTATGGGGCCAAATATCCCACAAGTTATTGTTATTTCCAAAAAAGATACTTAGTTATACAACAAACTAAAATAACTTCATTCCTGCTGCTTTCAGTTGTTCTCTATACATTCGGAAACAAAATCTGGACGCTTGACCAAGACGTCTCTCTAAGTTTACACTATTTTACACGATGTTCAATTCTTGGATGAACGTCAAAATTCTTTCTCCATTGGAATCGGAGCAACTTATTTTGTCCGTCTTTCATATTTCCATATGTCAAATATTGGCCGGCT